>JAYJMH010028001.1:0-17751 GCA_036873815.1 Phacellophora camtschatica
AATCATGGTTGACCATGGTAGGACCATTGCCAACCATGGTTGAGCAATGAACCATGGTTGACTTTTCGCAGGGGTTACTAATACTAAACCTGAGAGAAATAACTTATCTTTTCCCGTTGTAAATATTTTACTTTTGAATATGTTTATTCAACATCAAGCTTGCTAGAACTATTTAAAATTGTATTAAAAAAATTCTCACACAATTCACCAAATATTGAGATCTTTTGAATATTAATTTGAGAGGTCTGGTAACTAACATGTTGTTATGGTGACAAAATTTCATGTTAGAAAATGTTGATTGTCATTCAGTTGTTGTCTGTGCAAACTATGCTGCTCATCAGACATTCCTTTGTATTAAACAACAAAACTTTTTATGTCATATGCACTTTAATATATTTACGAATAAGGCATTTACACATCAAATTTTATAAGGATTACTTCATTTTGTAAAAACATGGTAGCTCACTCGTAAACTCTAGTGCAACAAAAAATAGGGGGAAAAAATACTATTTGTTCGTAGCTTTCTTTTCAACAGATTCGAGGAACAAGTTAAAAAGAATGAGTCAGGTTTTTAGTGAAAAATTTGACAGAATCAAGGATTGACGTAACTAGCATAAATTTGACGAAAATAGCATTAAATTGATACAACCAGTTACCCAAACGTATAGACTTCATTTAATCAGTAAAATGGATAGGATTAGTTTAAGACAAATGTCTTGGCAACATTGTTTACAGCTTTTATTTGCAAATAAATAATGTAATTTTTTGCTTTCAGGCAATATTGAAGAGGATTACAGCAAAGGAACCGCACTATAATCATTCAGATTGGGTATGTTCTTCAAAACTTTTTGGCAGAGTAGCAGCATCAAATGAATTTTAGCAATGATTTTATTCAACAGAATTGAGCAAGGTTAATCAGCCTCTCTCTCTCTCTTAATAAAATTAAGGCTATATGAACTGATTAAGGCACTGTGGTTCGAGCCTACCCAGCTGCTTATCCATTCGATAAATGATTACCAGTTAACACTGGGTAAGTGGTCAAAACTTACCAGGGATGGGAATAGCGCCCACCCCTATCTGAAAAGATAAGCTAATGAAAGAGGAGCATTCGCATCACCTCCTCCGTTGCGGCTGCAGCCAACCAACTTACTTCCTTGATAAGACAGGAATTGAGCAAAATCAGCAGACATTGTTCACTCTTTAGATATTTTGATATTTGAGTTGGATCTTTGGATTTTTTGACAACAGCCTGTTTTCTGACAATAATTCAATACAAAGTTGAAATTTTGTTGTCCAATATTTTATGAAATTCTTTTCAGGAAGATGATTGGAGGATCAAGCAGCAATATTTGGACAACATCTCAAAATATCCAAAGTATTGGCACAAAAAAGTAAAGCAAGAATTGGCACCGCTGCCACCACGTACAGGCAGTAGAAGCAAGCAATCTAGCGCAAGTAGCAGCGAGAGAAAAGAAACCGATGCTGATGATAAAGAAACTGCGGAGGAAGATAAGACCAAGAAAGAGATTGACGATAAGGAGGAAACGAGAGATGGTAAAGATGAAAAGGAGGCTGAGAAGGATGATGTGGAAAAAACTGAAGAAACTAACGCTGAAAAGTCACCAGAAGAAGACGTTTCTAAAGATACCGCTGCGGATGAGAATGAGAAAAATGATGAGGAGGAGACGAGAGATGGTAAAGATGAAAAGGAGGCTGAGAAAGATAATGTGGAAAAAACTGAAGAAACCAACGCTGAAAAGTCACCAGAAGAAGACGTTTCTAAAGATACCGCTGCGGATGAGAATGATACCAAAGCTGCTAACGAAACTGAGAAAGAGCCCGTTGCAGAGGCTGAATAAAGGATCATGAATGACGGAAATTTATGATTTTAGCAAATCATGTAATTATGTTGTATCTTGTTTATATTGTCTTCAAGAATTATCAATTTAAAATGTTATATATTTTTTTACTTTAGTTAGTGTGTTTTTTTTTTACATCGATTGTAAGTTAGGTTATTGTATATCCATCATTTCTTGTAAGCTATTTTTTTCGTGATATTTCTGTCATTGCCCTTATTTTACTTAAAAGAGCCCAGCGCTTATTTAACAAATTTTATTTGAGGTTTTGAAACTATGTAATTGTGATGTCATCTTCATTTCATCTCGGTCTGACTCTTTAGCCTGGTGGCTAGTATTCAAGGGACCATCCCGTTAAAAATGAGAAAGTACCTACTGATAACTAACTTACAAGTAAAAAAATATTTACTGTTAAAACCTTATAAAATGAACTTAAAGTAAGCTAAATGGTTCCTAAATTGTTTATAATGATAAATATGAAAGACAATAAAAGTAAGTAGTAAGATCGTATACAAAAGCCAATAGGACGATACATATGACTTTACTCATTTGCGCCCAAGGGGAACTTCCCATGTTTCATGGCAGTTATATGCTGAGTTGCTCTTTTCCAAACAACTTTAACAAATATTTTGTTGAATATTTCAGACATAAAAAATATTTGTCTATGTTGAAGACCCAACAAAAATATCGATGTTTTTGCTTACTTTATAGCGAACACCCTAAAAATACAAAATCTTAAAATGTTTACCCTAAAAAATACTCTGCACATGGGCACATGCGTACCTTTCAACCAATCAGCAAAGCTGAAGCACTGTTTTCTTGAATTGGATTTGCATTTGAACTCATTAATTTCAACCCGCTAAAAGTAGATTTGCAAATTTCTTTCATTGTTCAGTTCATAAGTCTTTGAATAAAAAAAAATAAAATTCAAAAAACATTCATTTTAAACACCGAATGTCAGTTGTATACTTTACTGTCTGTACATTTGTCTTCATATTTAATTCCCGAATGAAACTCGTTATACAATAGCCTCAAAATTATGTAGATTTTAACGTCACTTAGTTTTCGCAAGTTGCTCACGAGTTCGAAACTGATGGGAAAATGGGAGCAGCTAATTCAAACGATTTTGTCAGAAACGAAGATGAAATGTCTCATAAAGGTATAAACGACATTAAATTGTCACCTGCAGTATCGGATATTGATATCGAGCCGCCACCTAAATATTCAAAAGTTGGAAGTTTGAGGTCATCAAGACGATATTACAATCGTTCTGTTTCTCGGAGAAATGGTGAAATTAATTGGCGTGACTCGCAGATGTCATCTTCCCCAAAGCTCTGGTCACCGTTTAGGAAAAGAGCTGCAGATCGGACGAAGGGGGAGAATAAAGCTGGAGTTACGAAGGCAAAGATTCCAATGAAATTGGGAAAACGGCTTAAAGGGTTGACAAAGGAACAATTGGCGAATATGATACTTGAGGCGGCGCAGTCCAATCCTAATTTGGAAAAGGTAAATAAATTAGTAATTTATGCTTTTTAAGCAGTGATGTCAGATTAATGAAGGGGCAATGATGGCAAAAAATTGGATTCGGGAAACTTGAAATTTAATCAATGTAACTTTGATGTTGACTGTGATTATGAATAAATGTTTGGTGTTCGTTCGTACCGCGTATTTATTTTGAAGGGGAGTTTCAGTCGCTAAGAATTGAGTGTAATTGCTTAAAAGAAAATAATAATTATGGTACAATGATACAAGTAGAAGACCATTTTGCTTTTAAAAGATCCATTACCCCCTCCCCCACTTTTTCCTTCCTACCCTTTCCAACCCTCTTGTTTTCTTCCATAAACATTTGTTTCCAAACCCCCTCTCCCCGCTGCTCACAAATTTTTCTTTTTGCTAAATTTTGTAAACAAGTTAGTTTTCTCTAAATTTGCTCCCCGGATTATACGGCAGTGCTTTCATTTTTTTTGGACATAAATTTATAATTCATTGTCACTTGTGATTCACAAATTACAGCAATTTGATTTGACAGGAACTGCACAAAATTTGTCCTAAACCTGATCTGTTAGCATTGAAGAAAAAATTAGAACAGCTCTTGGACAAGATGTATAAAGCGTTTCCTCTTCGTTACATGGGGTCAATGAGAGATAGCTTTTGTTATCAAAAAGTTGTGACACACCTTCATGCATTCAAGGTGAATATTTATAAATGATTCAAATTACTTTTTAGCATATATGTCATAGTAAAGGTTGGGCAGAGGTAGAGTTAAGTATATACCTTCTCTAGGCATATGACAAATAACACTTGTACACTTCGTTCTTGAAGTTTCTTTAAAAATTTGTATTTTAAGAGCGACTGTCATTTATCTAGGGATGATGTTGTCCTTACCTCGCGCCAGCCGAATTTGCTTCTGCTTGGGTTTTTGGGATCTGGGACGAGAAATCTGTCTTTGACGTCATTCGTGAGAAAGAATACATCTAAATGTTGATCTGATTTGCTTCTGACTGTCTGTTTGTATTATGTATTCCAGTAAAACGTATACAAACAAATATTAAAATATCCAGTCAGTGAAATTATAAAATACAGAAATGCTACTTACTTAAGTGCTTGGTAGAAGAGCATTAAATAAACTAATTTTGAAATAACTTTAATTTTTAATGACAGGGATTGATACGTTTCGTGCCTTGTTCTTGATAGCAAAGGAGTATAAGCTAAAAATTTCGCTAAACGATATAATAGTCTTGTTGAAGAAGCTTTAATTTGACATTGTAACTTGTGTAGCACTTATTGCAAGGTTTTGATGTAATGACAAAGCTCATGCTAGAATAATGTTTTCTGCTGTTGTTCTGGGTGCCAAAAAAATAAAACATTTTCTGAAATTTTCGTTTACAGACGGAGTGTATTGACCAGTGTGATGTTTTCTTCAAAGCTGGTTTGTGGTGTTTTCTATTAGACTATACATTAATGATTTGGCCAATAGTAAACAGGCTTCCAGAATGGAATGATGATAATCAAAACATGGATAAGAAAATTTTGATCAAACATCTTACTGCACGAATGAAATTGGCTGTTTGTGAAGGAGATCTGACAAAAGAAGATTGCATTTGCTTGCGAACAAGGTCAGCTATTATTAAATGTCTGTTGTCTCATTGTTTACAAATTTTCTCCCAAACTCACATTCGGAGTTTCACAGGGGAAATCTGTATCCTCGAACAAAATAAAACTTACGATTTATGAAATATTACGTCGTTTCGTTTTACCCCGTCAATCAGAGACCATGTCAGTGTTTTTCCAAATCTAAAATCAATAAAAATCTAATGGCCCTCCAGCTTGCACTGCCCGTTTTTAAAAGTAAATATTACTGTTTTCTAAATTATGTAACTGCCCATCATAAACATTTGGGACCTTTCTGCCACAAGAAAAGCATGTTTTGTCTTCTTCCACGCGTATTACGAATGTTTATTTTTATTTTTCATCCTAAAAACTTTAAAAGGTCTAGGGGGAAAATGTTTTATTTTAGGTTATAGCGCCGTCGAAAGTTGTTGCAGATTGGGGGGAGGGGCTTATTTTTGTCAGAACAATAAAGAACAAAGGTTTAAATAATCAATTGTTTTAAATCACCATCTTCTTGAAATAAATCTTTAAACTATTTGGGGCTACAACCCCCCAGGCTCCGCTGAAAACATAATAATAAGCATTAAATGAATTTAGCTCAACACAAGTGCGATATTTGAAGTTTTCATGAAGGTGTAATCAATCAATCAATTGGCGTGACTCGCAGATACCGACATACCGACGAAAAGTTTGAAGTCTGAGTGGAAAAGTGATGTAGTATCATAAAATACTTTTTGTTTTATTGTAGAGTCGAGCAAGCATTGAAAATTGACAGAGCAATAGAAGTTATCTTAGATGAATTGGAAAAAATTCTCAAAGATGAAAATAAAGTATAAGTTCTTACAAATCGATTTAAAGTTAATATTTACGATTTCATTAAAATAATGTAATGAAAGTTTGTGGAAAATTTTGAATTATAAAGACTATATTTATGCAATACTGTATATATTATTTTTCCATATCATTTTGTTCCTACATGTATAATTTTTTCAAATGTATTATAATTTTGAATTTAACAGAAATACATGCATATTTTTTTTTTGCTTTTGCTCAGAACAATATTCCATGGGTTTGGAGACGTTTGTGAGTTATTATTTCATAATCTCTTGTATCCTTGTGCCCAGTAAATGACAAAACTTTCATGGGTATAGGGACACAGAAAAGAATAAAAATAAACTGCTTAGAAACAACAACTCACAAGAGGGGCATCCATGAAGTATGTACACTCAAGGAGGGGTCAACCAAAAGCATACATCTGTTATCATTGCGAGCTTAGAGTAAAAAAGTCAAATTAGTGCGTACATACTTTATTGATGCCAGATTTTATGCGCAAGTACAGATAAGAAATATGTATTCATGAAAGAAATTATGAATAAAACATCACACATAAACGGTTTGGGATTATCTAAAATAAAACTCTTAAAAGTCAGCTTTAGGTTTAGCTGAATTGATCGCACGTGCATTCTTAAAAGAACTAGAACTGACTCTTTGTATCCTATCACCATACAACTGTTTTCTCAAAAATTCTTTTCCAATAAAAACCTTGCTTTTGTTTGATTCATTTGACATTTGGCCCAAAACACATGTTCTAACAGTGGGTTTCTTTATTTTATGTTCATTGTCACTTTCTTCATCAAGCTCATCATTGTTGGTTATAACTTTTTTGCTTAATTTCTGCTGTTTAGAACGTTTTTTAGCTTTTTTCTTTTTCAAAGCTTTTTCATTTGTGCTGTGTTCTTTTTCCCCATCAACAACATCGTCCTTCTCTTCTATCTGTGAATTCTTTAACTTTTCTTCATCTTTTGCTGCCAGGATTTCGAGAACACTTTCAGGCAACACATCATCAATCTGTTTCGTCTTTTTTGCTTCTTTTTGTTCGATCAATTTTGCTTGGATCTTTTGACGTTTGATTTTCTTTGCAGCCTTTAATTCTTTTATAGTTTCCAGCTCTCGCTTTCGACGTTCTTGTGCTAAGCCTCGCGCATCTGATTGCGTGACGCTTTCTGGAGCTTCATCGTCACTTTCAAAATGTTTATTTTCTTCTTCTGTCTCCATGATCTGGAAGATCTTAAAAACACATTTATCGTTTTGAAACTTGAAAGAAAGAAAGCATGACCAGGCCATATCGCCTCTTCTTCGTTCAGAGGCGGGAAATTCTTTTTGTTATTGAAAAAGTCATTGGGAAAAATGCTTTTTATTGATTATGTTGATGATAAGCAATTAATCTTACCGAATCATCAAGATAAATAAGATATCTTAAGTTCCCAGATCAACATTGAACAATTTCACAGCATAAAAAAACTAGTTGCTGTCAAATTTTTGATCAAGAAAAACTTAGTCTATGTTTTCTGCGAAGGCGCGTAAATAATAACCAAGCCAACCTGTTTCCCAGGGCCTCAGTCAGCCAGATGAGCATAAGCATACACAAAGTTCTGGGGACGAGGTTGTAACCAAGCAACAGCAAAAGCTTGACAACAACAACGGCTTTCATGTTTTCATGCAGGCCTTGGTTTTGGTTGTGAAAAGAAATTTGAAGTGCAGTCTAGATACAATTTTGAGAAGATGGAGGATATTTTGAGCCAAATGAGCTTTGATGAGGGCATTGCCATGCCAATTGCGAACGAGGAAAACAAGAAATATGAAGTTGAGGTATGTATGAATGAAACAAAATGAATTGAAAATTGACTAATTTATAAATGGGAGAAGAAAATTTAAACTAAAAATTCTGAACCTTTTTTCTGTTGGGCTGCTGAGCGATTGAGAGTGAGATGAGTTAAGAAAGCTCTTTTAAGTCGACTCACTAATTTAAATAGACCGATTCATATCACATAATGATGAAAAAACCAGTTTGCTTTCACCCAGTCCTGTCAGATGCAAATTTCATAACCTAAAAAAAACGTTGCCATAAAATGTATGTTTTTAGATTTATTAACCAAAAAATCTTCTGGATACGAAAACATAACATAAACATAACAAGACTAAACTTAACATTTCCTCACATCATTATGCTGCAACACACAGAGGCTCCCATTGGAGAACTTACTACCCACAGCAATGTTTGATAGAGCTGTCTGGAGAGATAATTGTTAAAGACATATTGGCCAAGCAATTTGATTTTCAATCAATCAATTTTTTAGGAGGGCGGCCCTTCAATCTAATGATTGGTTTTTAATGATGATGAGTGTTTTTACAATACGAGAAATCTCTGCATATTTGTCCCATAATATAAATATGGTTAAAACAAACCTGAAATTAATCTGTCTATACCTGTTTGTTTTCCCTTAAGACTGTTTCCACATCATCATGCGATGAATTCATTTTATTGGTTGGGGAGAATGCTGTAGGAATTTTAATTTTAATCAAAATGAAATGAAATGAAATGACTGTTTGAAAATAAAAAATTGCTGCACTAAAATTTAAGAGGGTTCCTTAGAATCTTGTGCAACACTTTTTAAAAAAATATATTTTCCCAGAAAAATCCTTGAAATTGCTTTTGTTCTAAAAAATCAAATGTTGTACACTTTTTGGAAAATGCAAAGTTTCCCTCACACTAAATATGTACTCTAAAAATAAAAAGCAGGGAATTTAATTGTGTGGCAAATAGCAAATAAATGTTTCAAAAATTATGTTTCTATCATAGTTGGATATGACTCGGAAAGAAAATGCAAAAATTCAAGAAGAGGTTGATATTTTTACTGACAGAGTTCATTCTATGTCTGATCATCTCAAGAATGTTCGCCAAGAGCTGCAACAAACACAGGTAAGCTGTAATGATTTTACTATATTTTTTATATATGTTCACAATAAAAATTAGAATTTCATTGAATTTTGATCTTTGTTGTAACTGGTGTTGTATTAACCACTCACTTAATTGCCAATATATATTTATATTTTTTATCAATCTTGAAAGTGTTCATTTATAATTTCAGGAATTAAGTAATGCAAAAAAGAGAGAAGTTTCAACAGAAGATCATTTGCGACAAGTTGGTATGTGTCATACTTAAATGGACATAAACATTAATACAATAATAACCTGCATATAAGAACCTGTGATTTGGCAAATCAGTCAAAATGACTTCTTGTATATTGGGTATTTAGTAGGAAATGAGGCTGTCCAGCTACTTAACATAGTTCTTGAATTATTCAGATAATGTTTGCAGACTTATTCAGGTAAAAATAGCTTGGAGGAGGTTTTATTCAAAATACACTTTAATGAGAAAAAGTATTGCACAGGTTCATGAAAAATAGTGTCCAAAAGTGTTAACAAACCCAGTGAAGAATTTGCATAACAGAGCAGGCATCACTCCAAGTGTTGGTATCATACAATGTTTTGTTGAAAGAAAAAATAGAATGTTATTTTAATCTATTCACAGATAAAATTTTGTTAAATTTTTGACAACACTTGTTTCAATTCGCAGCAAATCATCAGAGGGGTAAGGAATAATACAACAAAGAGATATTTGGTTTTTTGCCACACAGTTGTTAAATTTTTATGTTTTTCTAAGAAAAGCTTTTGAAAGTTTTTTATTTTGATTATTGTTTTGCTAAATAAAATTTGTTTTTAGCTGAAAGAGAACAAGGCAGATTAAATGCAGAAATTCAAAGGATAAATAAAGAAATAAACACATTAAAAGAAAGAAAAAATGTATATGAGGTAAGAATTTTGTTAAAAGGATATATTAAGTAAGTCATATTTTAACAGAAGTTTTTAATATAGTTTTGTATAGTATAGTTTGGATTTTATATAAGTTTTTGTATGGTCTACTTTTTAAAAATTTAATACAAAATCTAAAACTGAATTTTTTGCTATTTCTTTAACTCTTTGTTGTGAAAACAATATTTTTGGAATGTTATATAGTTCATTATCATTTAGCTTGCTTTTTTTGAAACTGTTAACTCAAAGCATTGATTTTTAGCCTGAGAAGCCCAGAAAAACTCTTCACATTTAATTTTTAACTCGTTCATCCCCGGAGATATTTCTGCTAAGCTGTCAAATTCTATGCAAATTTTATTTTGTAGGGGTGTAGACCAACTTAGTTCGTATGATGAACTTACTTTGAAATTTACCTGCCAATGAGACATACATACCCTTCTTGGGGTAAAAGAGTTAAGAAGCTTGTTTAATACTATTGACTTTTTATTCATGAACTTTGACATGTGATTTCTACCTGGCCTGTGACCTAGAAGGCATTCAATTTTTTTTACGGCACAGCACATTTTTTCAATGAGAGACTGACATGTGGTTTTCTTGCAGAATAATGTTTTCAAAGGCAATGAAATGCTACAACAAATCAAGTCACAGATGAACTGGGATCAGAAGGCACTGGAAGCATGGCTTGAAGAATCAGCCAGACGAGACGATGATGCTATGACTTTGCAAAAATATACAAGGTCAGATGAAGGCAAGGTTAAGGTAAGGTTATATGATTTGTTTCAATCAATTTTTGTAATTTTTTAATTTATTATTAGCTTACTTTCATTTTAATGACATCATGATGTTTTTAAATTCGTCGCAATGGCCTTCTACATCTGATGTAATTGATCTCTAAATTTTTGTTTTTTTCAGGAATTAGCACTGAAACAACAGAAAATGACAGATGAGAGAGCATCTAAAAGAAATGCATTAGAACATGAAATTACACAAACTCTAACTGCCCAAGTAATTAACTGCTTTCTTATTTGTTTTGTTTGCAGGTCTAATATTTATGAAGCAGTTAATAACAATGTGGCATTTTTCAATTTGTTTTAATATCAACCGCCCGATTGGCTGCGGTTTGTCCTGCCTGTACGTAGGTATTTTGACCACGCTATTTAGCTCAAGGCGATTCATTTTGCAATAAAATAATAAATCTGCACTTGAGAGGCGGGAAATCCTAACACTCGAAACGTCCCGAAAGATGAATTTACTTTAAGGTTGGCTTGAGTATTTTGGTATTTGATGCAAACGATAATTCATCATGGCTTTGTAGCAAAATTTGAAGAAGTCACTATCGGACCATAAATGTGTCATTTATATCCTCGAATTAGTCCCCCCACCCTAGAGTTGATAATTCTAAATGAGTCCCCACCCGCAAATTTTCATTTCATTAAAGGATGTTATAGATTAAAGGATATTTTAGGTTTGCATTTTGGTACCTTCTCTGCGTAGCTACCTGCCAGGTTCTAATAACCCCCCCACCCCTCGAATAAGCTCCCTCGAATTAACCCCCATCTAAAAATTTCCTAAATTAATTAGCTCTTATAATTGATACAATTCTCCGTTATTTATGCAAAAAGTTTTTTTCACAGCTAGAACTTGATAAAACTGCAGAAGCATTCCGAAAAAATCACACAGATCGTCAAGAGCTTTTGCACCAATGGGAGGCTACAATCGAGCAAATGCAGAAACGAGACCAGGATATGGATATTGCAGCTTTGGTAATAAGCTTGTGCTTTCGTTAAGTTATCATAAAATCGAACTTATCTATTTTGAGCCTATTTTATTTGAACTCCATGTCTTGTTATATCTCTCGAGTGCTTTCAGTGTTCATTTGGCTTTGGTTGTCTCAAAAACTCACTGTTTTGAACAAATTGTTATTCCCCTTGAGAGTTCGAGATAGTACGGTTGAACTGTATTTAACACACATGCCAGGATTATCTCATGGTGCCAGTCTTTGGATCACGAAAAAGTTATCATGACTTTGTCATCTTTTTGACAGGCTTAGCTTGCTTTGAAGTTCATTCAGTTTCATTAGTTTCTTTTAAAAGCATGTTTTTCATTTGTGATTTTAGAAACTGGCAGAATTAAAAATGCACGTTCGTCGCAATGAAGAAATGCTTAATGAGCGTCAGGTATTTTTTTTTTATTTCAAATTTCAATTAATTTTGAATTCAAATTATTCAAATTTAATAATTTCAATTTTTTCAATTTTTTTTGTTCAATTATATTTTTCTCATATATTTTATATTCTTGAGTTTTATACATCAAAATTCACTATGTGTATGAAACAACAACAGCAAAACGTACCTGATTAATGGACACGTTTCCTCTGAGTTTTTTAATACTATAAAAATATTTTTTTTGGTTTATTTTTAAAGCAATTTTTGGATGGAGAGCTGGCAAATAATCAAGAGAAAGAAAAAAAGATTTCAATTTCTGAAAGACAAGCTGCAAAATATAGATTGGATTATCAAAACATCGAAAATGCAAGAATTCTTTTTCAAGATGAGGTACTTTTATTTTGATGTTGCTTTTAGATACAAGATTATCAAGGTTGATGCTAAAGAAAAGGAGAATTCAATTTTTCATTGTTTTCAAATTTAACAAACTTATGAAACCAATATCAAATTTATAAAAAAAAAATTTTGGGCGCCAAAATTGTTATCAAAGCCAACTTGCAGCTCGTTAAATTAATGCTTGTTGTTGAATATCAAGATGTAATTTAACAGTTTCTTGTGGGAATTTTTTTACATTTTTACAAAAACAATTGATGTGGTTTAGTTTATATATTTTTGGCTTGAGAAAATTAGGATGAACTTTTACTGATTATTTGTTAAATTGAACAATTTTACAAAAGGAATCATTTTTCAAGAAATTTAAGTTGCAGGGAATTATTTACAAGATCGAACTTTTTTGCAAGTGATTTGGGTTTTCCGTAGCACTTTAGAAATTATGTTTGAGTGTGAGAGAAGGAACAATGTTTCTAGGGGTTGTGGAATTGGGTGGACTATTCCATGTGTAACTTACAGTATCAATTTTTCTGGGGTTGAAATGTTGCTTCTTCTGGGGTTGAAATGTTGATATCTTCTGTGAAGGTAACCGTATTTGTTGTTTTCTTTTTCGCAGTCTGGGCACTGAATTAGCGTTACTAAGTTTCATTCCAACATCTGTATGCAAGCTACTTTCTCTCTGTATTTGAAATCTTTAAGATTTTGACCTGATTGTTTTCATAAAATTAAATTTTGTCTTTCTTTGAAGCTAGAAACATTGAAATATACTGTAGATCGAACGGGAAAAGATTTAGAGGCAATGAGAGAGAAATGTTCACAACTGAAGAAAGAAGTGGGAGAAAAACATGATAAGTTAGTTGAAATTATTTGTTTCTTTTTGTTTACATGATTTGAAATTATTAGCTTTCATCTTTTTTGCTCAAATTTGTAGAAAGGAGTTTGTAAATGTAAAATTTGCAAAGTTAAAATTTGCGTTGGAAAAAATGCTAGGAGCAGCAATTACTACATTTTATATCTGTTTATAAAGCGAGCTTATGCTTGAAAACATTTATAAATAAATACATATTAAATAATAGTTTCTTTTTCGTGAAGAAAGTTAATTTGTTTCACAGGTTAGAAAGAGCTCAAAAGACAAGAGAAAATCTTTACGAGCAATTGAAAATATCAGCGGACACGACACTGAGCGCGGAGGACAGAGCTTACAGACTCGAAGAGGTTTTGAAAAATGAAGAAAGTAGAATTCATGAAGTGGAGAAGGAACTCAACAGATTAAGAGAAAAACAGGTAGATTGGTTTTATTTTGTAAATTATTATCACAAGGGGATGAATGAATAAACACAGGATTGACGCAAGTAGGATAGTAATGAATTTTATGCTTTATTCTAGGTACTTTAATGGTTTATTATTTGTTTTTTACTTTTCTTCTGCTAGCAATAATTGCTACCGCCTTTACCTGATCCCGTGTGTTATACGATAAGTTATAGCATAGTAGTTTCATGTTTTATAATAAACCATTTTGTTTGAACTTATAAGCACATTAAATATATATATAAATTCTCAAAAATGTTTTGCCGCCCATCGACAGTCTCGTCAGTGAGGCTTATATTTGTTTTTAGTTCATAGTTAAATATTCGATATTTGTTTTTAGTTTCGCAAAACCCAAGAACTGTACCAAGTGAAACAAATGGAAACAAACACAGCAGCTGAAATTCAGGTAAAATATTTTCAAAACTAATTTCATTTATTTCGTTGTTTATGTTGCAGTGTTTTTGAAAACTTGAAGAAAAGATAGAAAAAACCTTGCTTGCTTTATTGAAAAATGATATGACGATTTTTTTAATTTCATTTTAGTTTTTGCAAAAATATTTGAAATATTGCCTGGTTACCCAACAAAAAAAAACGATCTACGTTGAGATCTTCGAAGCTACAAAATTCAAATTGTACTCAAAACTATGTCCCAAGGATAAACATAGAGTTTGGGATCTCATCCAACCATTTACGATCACATGTACATATCTAAAACTGGAAATTAAGCTTGTCCTCGTTCACGAGCCTTCAAGTTAATTTAAAGGAACGCCATTCATTTCCAGTCTGTCTACGTTTTGACGTTAAATCAACCTGCTCTCTCCTATTTCGAGTTGGTAGTTTGATTAGTAAATCTTTTCAAATTTAAATTGCCATTAAAGTTTCCATTAAAGCAAGCATATTTATTGTTAAAACAAGGACTGGAAGTAAATGACGTTTTTTTTCAAATTGAAACGAATGCTCGCAAATGAGGACAATCTTAATTGATAGTTTGAACCGGTTCAAGGTGACTGGATGATATTCCAAACTCTAAGTTTGCTCTCTGGTTGTTGTTTTGAGAACATTTTTGGATTTGTAGTCTCACGGATTTTGAGCTACAGCCCTGCAAACAGAAATGTTGAATTATATATTAAGTTTATATATTATTTTAATTTAAACATATCAAGCTCTTTATTTCATTTATTTATTTTATTTAGGGTGCAAAAGCTGCCAGTCGAAATCTTTCAAGTAAACTTAATAAACTTGACCAAGATTCATTGAAGCAACAGGAAATCATTTACAATCAAGTAAGTATAATTTTTAAATATCGAATGTCAGTTTGGCTTACAGGTGAACATTTTGCAAGGATAACTTACTCTGGCTAGTGACTCAAATGTAAAAACTATTTTATTTAGGGTCGTGTATTTGCCAATTTTCTAAAGTTTTGAACTTTAAAAATGAAATGTGTCAATTTAAATTTAAGTAATCCTTTTAGTTGCGGCTTACTTTGTTATACACAAGTAAATTCTATCTGAGTTGCTATTTTGCAGAGCAAATCAACTTATCTAAAGGGATTTCAAGCTCTCATATAGAAATTTCGTAAATAAATTAAAAAGTCCGTTTGCATTTATTTACTTAATGGATCATATGGTTTTTCCAGAGATTTCTTAATGCTTTTAAATTATTTTAAACTCCAGCTGTGTGATTTAAAACAACCTTGCTCCTATATCCACTTGGGAGTTTGACCAGTAAATCTCATCAAAGTCCCCATTAAAGGGACTGGAAATAAATTATGTTTCCTCATCAAATTGACTTGAACGCTCACGGATTAAGGCAATTTAATTTCACGTTTTGGACAGGTGAACGTTGTTGCAGATTACTGGAAGTTTGCCCTTCGGATTCGGATTTCGAGATTTTTTTAGGTCACCGCACCTGGGATATTGTTGGTATGTTAGTAATGCTATAGAGAAACAAACTGTTTTGTTTGTTTACGATAACTTCCATTTGTACTTGTTTTTTGTAGGATTTTCAGCTTCAAACATTGGAACGAAAGATTGCTCGATTGCAAGGAGAACGCAGTAATGATGAAAAGAATCTACTTGAAGAAAAAATAAAGGTAGCTAGTCGATGTTTTATTAACTGGATCAACACCAGCGAAGGGTACATGATAACCAAAGGATACATGACAACCAAATGTACGGGGAGGATCCAGCACAAACGTAGGACAAATCAAGTCTGTAATACCCTCTTCTTAATGTTGTCCTGTACTTAGTGATGTCCAATTTAACATGGTATAACCTGGGAAGTACAAAATTTATAGATTCTTTGTCACAAAGATTCTGCCTCTCTCCAAAACTAAAGAAGACTTTATCATAATTTTGTTTTTCATAATGAAGAAAAAGACTATTTTAACTCTAAAAATATTGTTTGATTGATTTTCAGGAACTGTCTGCGAATCTTGATGAGCATAATGCTACACATTCTCTGTTGACAAATCAACTGAAAAATTTAAGCGTAAGTATATATTTCGATTTTTTATTTATCTATTTTTCAAGATATAGGTGTTATGATTAAAAAGAACTATGCTATAAGATTATTATAGAAGAAGTTATTTTTTGATAAAGCTAGGTGTCTCAGAAAACTTGTTCCCCATTAGTTTGAAAAAACTTCAAAGTTATGAAATAAACCAGTTATATTTGTATGCCATATAAAACAGCATGTTCTAATTAGAGTTTGGTGCAATTTTCTTCAAAATCCGTTAAGTTTTCACTGAGTTGTGAGTCTCGAAAGCTCTATATGTCATATTTATGTGATTTTAGGATGATATCCGAAGAGTATCTCGTGAGCAGTCAAAAGGCAGAGATGAGAAAGAATCACTTACAAGCAAAATTGGTTTGTTCATTTATATTCATTTTATATATTTATTTATGTTTACTTGTTTTTATTTGTTGTTCGGTTTTCATATTTTTCTTAAATTTATTTTACCCAGAGTCCAGGAAAATCTTTAATCTTCCAGGGGCAAAATCTAAACTAAATATCTTTTTTTCCAATTTCAGCAAAGGAACAGGGACGGGACACTAATTCTAGGAAATTCAACAAAATCTTCTTTGCAAGTCTTATAAACATCTCTTTCTAAATTATGTCTTATAAGGATCTCTTTCTAAATTTACCGTGTGGCCCAAAAAAATCATCCCTGCCCGTTTGCAAGGATGATATTGAAATCCATGTGGCTACAAATCTCAATTTGTGCATAAAACGACGTCCGAAGGGAAAACTTGGAGTTTGGGATTTCATCCAGTTATCTGCAACCACCTTTGCTTGTCCAAAACTTGAAATTTGAATTGCCGTTATTCATGAACTTTCAAGTTAATCTGAAAAAGAATGATTTAATGACAAAATTTGGACTAGAAACGAATAGTGGTTTTTTAATTGACTTGAAAGCTCATGGATGAAGGCTATTAGATTTTCCAGTTTTAGCCACGTAAACGTGATTGCATACGACTGGATGATATCCCAAACTCTAAGTTTGCTCTCCGGACATCATTTTGTATAAAAATTTAGATTTTTAGTCTCACGGATTTCAATCCACAGCCCTGCAAACAGGGATAGTTTTTTTTGGGTCACCCGATACATTATGGTTGTTTTTCTTTTAACAGAGGAATTGAATTTGCACAATACAAACTCTGAGAGGGAGCTAAAGAAAATGACAGCTCAAAAGCAGGTATTTAATTATGTTGATAAATTCCAGACTCCAACATTCTAAAATTTGTTTTCCTTTATTTTTATTTTTGTTTTTATTTTTGTATTTTGAATATTTTTCAGCATGGATCGAGTAATAGTTTAATAAGACTTTGTTGTATGCTTTTTGAAAAAATATCAATTTTTTTTATAGCTAAACTAGCCAAACTAAAAAGCCTTTTGATTTTTGTGGCCTAGGAAAAATCCGGCTTTTATGGACTGATCAAGAACCAATCAAGTTTCTTCTTTGCTGGTCCGAGAAGAAGCCGTATTTTTAAATGCCATATAATAATGTGTTTTATTCTTCCTAAAGGATTTGATGGTCGAAGAAAACATTTTGAAATTACAAATCAAAAGACTTCGTGATCATCTCAATTCTAAAGCTGATAATGTTTTGTCACTTGAGAAACAAAGATTGCAGCTTGAAACGGTACGGTTAATAAAAATGCATTTTTTTTTAATGCATATTATATATTTATTTGTTTATGTATTAAACTTTTACTTATTTATTTATTTTTTGGATCAAATTTGTTATGTCTACCTTCGTAGTTTA
>JAYJMH010028012.1:0-17751 GCA_036873815.1 Phacellophora camtschatica
AGAATAGCAAGTGTATGTGCCTAAAACTGAAAGGTTATGTATAACCCGTGTCCCCTGCTGGAAACAAGTCATCTCGATACTTTCGCGGGCTAGGCACGTTAAATACGATAACTCAGCTGAGTATGAAATTGTAAAACTTGCTAGTTAAATAATTGTTAGTAGTTAAAGAGGCTTGGTGAATAAAGCATTTAAAATGAAAAAATGAAACTGAATTGTCCAATATTTCATTGGAAGTTGCAGTAACACAAACCAACAGTAAAGGTGGCATATTTTAAAAATGAAGCAATACCAACAACTTATTTCATTTAAAAGTTTAGTTAATAGCCAACATAACCGATCTGACCTTGCCGAAACAAAAATGTATCATTTAAACACTACAGCTTAAACCAACATTTAAACACTACAGCCAAAACCAAGCCTTGCCAGCCAGCCCGGGTGAAATTTTTCCCATGTGAATGTGGGATGAAAAACACCGTCCCCTTGACGACATAGAGCCAGGCAGGGGCTCATAAAGACATAACATAAATTTCTTAAAATATCATTATTATTTACTTTCGCTGTTGTTCAAGTGCTTCCATTTCATCGGGTGTCCTGCCATGCAGCCGTGCACGTCTTCCATTATCGTTGTCTCCTGCAACTGATGCAAACGGGTGTCGCCCAACAAATGAATTTATCAAGTCCAATCCTGCTTCATCTTCTTTTAAAATGTCTGAATCTGCAAGAAATTGTTTGAAATTGTAAGTCAAGCAACTGGCATAAATGGAAATCAAACATATTACAAAAACACCTTTTGAGATTAATTTCCAATGAGTGAAACATTTCTTACGAAAAAACATTTTTGTCCTTGAAGCGTGCGCTGTCCACGAACGGAAAAACCAGCATCGAAAGAGTTGAAACGCTTCCTACTGTGCCTTTCGTTTGGCTTATGTGGTAAATTCATGAAAAATCAATGGGAAAAAAGAAAAATCTGTCTGTTTCTCACATGAAATTTGAGGGGTCAGCCCCCTGGAAGGACACCTCTGCTAATAACAAATAAAACGTTTTGCGTATTTTCACAGCACAATCACTTTTAGAACTTTTAAGAATTCGTACATGAAGACATTCGTCATTCGAAACGTATTGTATTCGTCATTCGAAAAAACGCAGGAAATTTGGCATTGCGTTGCTGTTGTTGCAGTGTGTACATGATCAGCAACGTCTAATTCCTATTTCCAAGTAGTTTCCATTATATTTTGTTAAACCTCATTTCCATAGGACGGACAATTTTGCGGGCAGAGACGTCAAAAAAATCTACTGTAATTAGCTGGCGGAAAAGTGACGTCGCTCGTAAAAACTCACCAAACGTTCTAGCAACATCGCATAAGCAGAATTCACGTTGATTGGACATTTTGGATGTCACACTGACGTAAATCTTTGTTAATAGGTTGTAACTAAACTCGGTTTTTGTTGTTTAAATTTTTACGTTAAAAAAAAAATACAACTTAAAGAGGGAAAAACAGTCGAAAGAAATGTTAGCACCCCAAAGGCACACTATGATAATGCAAGAAAGAGGGAGGGGTGCACCGCCGACAAAGGATGGGTTTTTGAGCCAAAATATATCTGAAAATGGGTCAAATGTGTGCGCGAATTTCATTAAAAGTGAATCATATCCTTGACGGGCAACATAAAGTCTTCCAGGACTAAACTTCTCAGATAAAGTCTTCCAGGACTTAACTTCTCAGATAAAGTTGAATCTAAAATCACTATAGTTACATTCAAGTAGGGTATGTTTTCAAAGTGTTGAGAGTACATATCCATACATTTCAGGCCATGTACACCCAAAGCCGAGTCTAAAATCATCACATTTACATTAAAGGAGGGTATGTTTTCAACGTGTTGGGAGTACATCTCCATACAATTTGAGGCCATGAACCTCTAAAGTTGAGACTAAAATCCCCGTATTTACATTAAAGGAGGGTATATTTCCAAATTATTGACAACACATCCCCTTACATTATGGGGCATGTACCCCCCTCCTCCGGAATTGGCACATTTCATTCTACCTATAATTCAGAATCAGCTTAGAGTCAACTCAGAATCAACTTAGAATTTGCAATTTAGAATTTGCAATTTAGAATTCAGGGTTTTTAAAATCCTGAATAAAAAAAAACTTTGAAGAATCTGCACAGAAATGATTATCAATGTCACCACATCAAATTTCGTCCTAAAAAATTCAAGCATCAGCTTTAAATTAAAACGTGCGTGGTGTGTCTGGACATTCATCCAATCTTGAATTACTAAGCGTGGCAGACGTTCATTTCCAAAGACGTCAAAACCGTTAAGATCTTGCCACAAATCAATTATTCTCAAATTTTAGAAACGAAATAACGAAAGCACTTCGACTGTGATCTACAAATAATTCCATTCACTGAATTATCTATAAGCAGTAGCTTTTAAGTAGGAAAGCTTATCTTCAACTTCCACGAAATGGATTTTAAATCTATGCACAAAATTTCTTTCTATTTTTGACCACCATGTGGCATGCTCACACCCAAGCAAATTCAATTAATGGCAAAAAGTCGCATGCAAAAGGCAAACACTCAAAGCACCTGCTGTAATCAAGGTACATTTAATGAATATGTACAACGTTTAGCCCTGCAAAGATGTACACTATGAATATAGCATCCCTGTCCATATTTTCTTTGGTAAAGTCAATTTTCCAGTAAATTAGCTAGCTATTCCTATTGATTAAGAGCCATTCTAAGTGGGAACACGATCTCCCTGTGTTTCTATGCTGTATCTGTCCACGGTTTAATGATAGAAACATCAACAACTCACTTCTGAAATCCGCCAAATTTCATTAATTTTAAGGTAATAGCGGAATATAATATCAAACAATTTTTCAAATGTTTAAACATTTTTCACTCACCCGGCCGTCCCATAAACCTTAGTGTCCCATAAACCTTAGTGTCCCATAAACCTGACATTGGGTTAATAATTCTATTGCAAACGTGAGAATACTAAACTCGTGATAATTACTAGCAACACCCTAGATAACGTGATAACTAAAGAACAATTTCCAACATTTCCAATTTCCGACAACATTGATAGCAAACGCAAAAATGTGCATCGAAAATTTTGGGATCTGTCCATTTGCTTGAAATGCAAGAATTCAAGAAATCTTTTGAGTTTCGCACAGTTCGACATTTGAAGGAACCTCTTCACTTTGACAGGAACCTTAACCTCTTCACCTTCTGTTTTGATAGGAACAGCTCACAGTCAATGACATTTTCAATGATTTTGGAGGAGGCAGTTACAAGACGGATAATGCTATGGATTTGTTTGCCCGATTACACAAGAATTAAAAGGGGCAGTTCTGAAAGGATTTAAGGCCTAAAAACTCTTCAATGATGAACTGCTCTGTTTTTGTATTTTCAAACTGTCGACTGTCGACCATATCTCGGCTCATACCCTCGCATTTTCCGCGAATGAGGTATCAAATTGTTCGTCACAGTTTTTTTCTATTGCAGGTAATCGCAAAGAGCTTTGTACTCAGGTTTTTGACATAAAGCTGCAAAACCAATGTAACAACATTTAATTTTATTCATAATGCAGATCAGATGGCAATGGTAGAAGAGAAAAAACACCACATATCCTGACCACATATAGCTTACGAAGATGATTCATCTCAATAACAAAGAAACTCAGTCTGCGAAGAAACTCAGACATTATGTTTGCTTAGAAGAATGTTGAATGTTTCTTCGAACCAAAACGGAACCATGCGTCACTGACATAAAGTGGTCTTTAAAACCACACACATTAGGCTAGCGAATCCAAGCACCTAACCCTTTCATGCCCGTAAAGTTCTGGCCGAATTTACTTCTTGAAAAAGTGACATTTTAAGTTTTTTGTCAATGGGCCAAATGGCCCTTCCCGGTGAAAGGGTTAAAGGTGAAAGGGTTAAAGGTGAAAGGGTTAAAAATGAAAGGGTTCATGTGGTGGATACAAACGCTGGGGTAGATCATTGGAGGTGGAGCAATTTGCTTTAAGTGGTGGCTTCTTTGAGACAAAAATACCCCCACTTCTATATTGCATAATGCCTAATGCATAATGCCCAACCCCGAACATTGGTATCCACCACATTAGACGCACACAACAACAAGATATGTCTTATACATTTAATACCTCTCTTGGTCACGGGCTTTTCGTTTATTCGTATTTGCCTATCTGCAATGCACGGTTCTCCGTCTTCGTTTCCTAAAAATTAATGAAATGAAAATGAAGACATGGTACGCGAGAGATTAAAATAATTAAAACAAACGCATCAACTTTGAAAACTAACACGTAGAAAACTAACTTCAATTTTAAGATCAATTTTAAATGTCAAATAACGAGCATTTACTCATTCGTTGGAACCTTTCGCAAGACACAAAATCGTACCAAAGGTTTAATATAATCGACAGATTCATTATATAAGTCTAAGTATTAGCTCCCACCTTATTCCTTATGCGACCTTTACCCTTTTTTGTTAAGACTAGGAGCCATAATATTACAAAAAACTAGCCCGTTGCAACAAAAACTTGCCACACCAATCAGAGAGCAGTATTTCAAGATTCACTGTCTTTGATTGGCTTAAGTCCAACTAACCGCTGAAATCTAACGGAGAATATCAACTCTGAAGACTTAATGACAACATGCATAACGAGTACATTTATCTACAAAGAGTTATAAAGTTACATTTATATGTATAAAAAACTTAATGAAAATGAAAATATATAGCTTGAAAAAATCAATTTTTATTCCTTATGATATATTTTCTATATTATACCACTTTGAACTGCACAAGATAATTTTTTGAGACAATAATGTGATAAATCGTAGATCAGCCTTCAGAATTTTAGATAAACAGAATTCACACAATGAACAATAACATCAACATCTTTGATAGAATAGAAGCCCGCGTCAAAGAATGAAAACCCGCGTCAAAACCCGCGTAAAAGAACCTGTATTTGTTTGTACCAGGCTGGCGAAGCTTCTTATTTGACACTCTTTATAAAAAATAGCTGGGGGATAAAATAAACGCTTTAACCCTTTTACCGCTGGAAATCCATATGGCCTATTAATAAAAAACGTAAAAATTAATATTTTCAGGAGGTAAACGCGGGCAGAACTTTACATTAATTTAAGATATTGTGAATTCAGTTGGCGTGTATGTGCCACCCCCTGCAAAGTGAGATTTTGATAGGATTTGCCTGCTGATTAGAAATAAATCCTGGCGTGAAAGGGTTATACTGCTTACACATCACTTCTACAAACAATTTTATCAGGAAAATGTAAATTTTGCTTTTATTAGAAAAGCCACATTTACCACTGAAGGCACGTGCTTGTGTAGCTTTTGACAAAAATTGAGATAAAAAAGTATTTGTATGAAAATAGATTCCACGATATTATTTTTGCGTTTCCTGGTGATAAAATGTGCCCACGTTTTCGAGAAAACGATAGAAAATTGACAGCCCTCTAAATTTTCTTTTTGCTGTCCATTTTTAACAAAATTATTTATAAGAGGGCGTGGAATAGGTTGACGGAAAAGCCCTTAATAAACGGCTTTTATTATTTATGGTTTACGGTAATTTGCAGAGTTCAGGTTGATCTTGAGAAACCTCATTGAATAATAGAAATTGGCGTGGTTTGGGTCTCAACCTTCCTCCAGGTTAGTGACAACGCGACCGTAATGTGATGTTTTCCTGACTCTGGCAATTAGCTTGTTAAAATTATGGTAAATTGTCCCTAAAAGAATAAGGAAAATGGCCAAACATTTTTAAGGAATAAAGTCCGATGTCAATAGCAAGGTATATGGTATACTCTTCTTAAAAATTAAAAATCTTAATTTTCAAACATTCACAGTTTGAGTCGATTGATGTTGATATTGGCCCATGGTCACTTCACTATAAAATATTAATGGTATCCCAACATTTTAATAGTACATGGTAAACTGAATAAAAAAAACATATGCTAAAGGGTAAATGATGCTAAAACGTTAACTTTAAATGGTAATTGCAACCCCAAATGCTTCACAGCCCTTTCACGCCCGGAATTATTCTTGCTAAGCAGGCAAATCCTATGCAAGTTTCATTTTGCAGGAGGTAGCACATGCAATTTAGATGATAAACGTACGTTGAAATATCTGAAATTCATATAAAGTTCTGCCCGCATTTACCTCCTAAAAATATGACGTTTTACTTTGTTGGTCAATGGGCCAAATGGCCTTTCCCGGGGTGAAAGAAATAACCAAGGTATCTAAATCAGCAAACGCTTAACGTTTTTCAATTCGCCCCTGAATGAAGATACGACAAAATCCCGAACACAACTCACCTACATCCAATGGCAAAAGTGATACAGCATATTGTTCTTCGGCCTTGTTTCGTGGGAAATATAATGGCATCAAACGCTTGTATGTACTCTATAAAGAAAAAGAAACGTCATACGTTATTATTATGGCATTTATGTAGTAATTTTAGTTCTCGATACAACGATTTGAGTGTTAGTATTAGTATCTGGTAAAACAAAAAGGGCCTATCAAAATAGCTGTGTGCTAGACTTGGTTGTTGTGTAACATAAAAGAATCTTGTAATGAAGTCAAGTTCAAAACACGGTATATTATACCATACGAAATAAAAGCAAAAACACCGCAACTTTCTGTCTTGATTAGAAGAAAGTCGAAAAGAGTTACAAAGTCTGCATCCAAAGCATTTGTCACTTGTCATACTCTCATGGCGAATTAGTTTTTCACCAATACATATAATCGGTTTTTTTTATTAATAGGCCTCGTGCCCTTCATTTTGCTATATTATGCCACTTCTAATTTTTTAACAACACCTGAAATTTATCAATGAACTATATCACCCTTCTAGAAATGAAAATACTAAACTGAATAAAACAAATTACCCAGCATCCTATTTAAGAAGATATGCCTAACACCCTTTGCTGTATTGATTACCACAAATTGGGAAGTGATTTATTGAAAAGAAGAGCTTGTAAAAAAATTTAAATTCCAAGGCCAAAAGAACGGTGATTCGAAAAAACACCAATTTATAATAACTATGGCAAAGGAAGAACTTTTGCTGTGAAAACAAGCAAAAGAAAAATAGTTGAAAAACATTTTAATGTCAACCAGAAATCATGTAAAGTTAAGTTCAGACGCGCCAAAGTTAATTTTTCGCTTTTCCCAAGAAGGCAAAAACCCATATGTAACTTTTGCACTACTTTTAGAGACAATATAAGATATGCGAATAGCAGGTGACCCAAAAAAAATTGTGGTGTTTGAAAAATCACGAAAATTTGATTTTGTTACGAATTCCAAAAATGTTCTGCTCACGTGAGAAGAACCAGGTTAATTTGAGAATCTGCCGTTATTTTTGTAGCTTTGATCAGTGATGACGTAATTTTGATATGCTTTTTAAAATTTTTGTAATTTAAATTCAAAAATATATATTTTAAATTTATATTTTATATTTTAAATATATTATATATTTAAAAAAATATACAATAGTAGATATTTCTTAATTATATTTATAACATTTCTAGCAATGTGGAGTAATGGCAACTTGCAATAACGTGATTTATTGATTTCTCATAACAATTTATACCATGCATCAAAACCAGGTCGCTTTTAAAGCAGCAAAATGACATTGTTTTTATGTGCTTGTGAAATATTTGACATTGCTACGAATAATTTAGCCCTTCTTGTACATGGCAACGTAAAAATTAGCTTGATTGGTAACGCATTTGAGTTTTGGTAATTTTTCAAACGTCGGGGCTTTGTTTTGGGGCACCGGTATACAGCGAAATATGGAGACAAACATATTTAACCACATTAATCTTTTTAGTTTAGATGTTAGATAGACCATGCATCCGTAAATATTGGATCATTGAGTCAATTCAAAGTTAAGTAAATCATGAAATGTTGAGTTTTAGGGGATCTCTTAAAGGTTTTGTTTTTTTTAATTTTTTTGCAAATTCGAAGTGTTTATGTCAGATGGAGTAGAATAAACTTCAAAACAATCCGCATATTTGCAAGATAAATTTTTATTAACAAAAAGAAAATAAACATAATTATAATATAATCAACATAATAAAAACCTAATAACATAATTAAAAAAATTATTAACACCAAGAACAACGAGTTACTTGACTATCGACAGTTACTTTACAGTTACTAATGAGCTTAAGCAGCTATGACGGCAGCGTCAGCTGTAACGTCATGTTAAATGACTAGTTAAATCGCCAAAATAAAACCAATTTCCCATTTGCCTGTACATCCATTTTTCTTAATTTTTCCACATCAACAAGGTTAATCTATTTCAGAATTTGGAAAGTGGCAAACACCTTTGGTAATACAAACTAGTTTAACTGGGAACGGTGATTGGGTTGTGTTGAAAACTGAAAACGTAAAGTTTTGGCGATGTAAATTTTGGAAATAAACCATCAAAAACAAAAGGATAAGAGGTTCTTGTTGTTGATGTTGCCGCTGTCATTGCTTAAGGTCCCTATTATCACTCCCTGATCGAAAGTTATTTTTGTTAGCGCTTTTCGTACAATGATCCTGACGTTTGAAGCTTATATCAGATTGTGACGTTTATTTCCCACAAAAATAGTTGCCGCATGTAAAAAGTCGCGAAATGCATGCTGAATGTAAAAGGCTATTGCAGAAAGAATTTGCAGAAAGAATTAGCGTAAACAACAAATGTGTCGAAGTGCAAAACTTAATAAAAGCAACAACGATATAAAGTGATGATATCTGAAGAGAAAAAACTTAGTATAACGATTTGGCAAGAATTTACTTTTGGTTTCAAGCCTTTGATAAACAACACTTAATCAAACAAACAAACAAACAAACAAACAAACAAACAAAAATAACCAAAATATTTCAACGTGATAACTTTACTAAATTGCAAAGAAGAGTAACGGAGAATGAATTTCGTATTTATTCTAGCCATGAACTTGTTTACATTTGAGTATTAGCCAATCACATAATATCCGTTTGTTTACATTTTGAAATCTGCCAACCACATGACACAATTATTATCACATGACCACAAGCAATGAAAACTGATTGGATAATTTAAAAATGTGAACAAATCAACTTGTAAACGAGACACAGAATTTTATTATGCTACAAAGCAGTACAGTAAAAAACCGCATGAAAGAACTTATATTTTAGAAAGGTGAGTTGACTAAATAACTACAAAACGTGGACACTTGAATTTAAAACATTCACAAATTCTCCCATCAACTATCATTCTCTTGTTAATTCTCCAATTAAGTTAGTTTCGTCAAAAAATGATGCAGCCTTAATCAGTAACGCCGGTAGCTGGCAGGGCAAGTTGGCAAAATATTACTTTTTAGGACAAAACAATAGGAAAATAAAAAAATTGCCAAATTTCGTGAAGGCGAGGGAGTCGATTCCCCCACGCCTATCTCTCTCCGGCGTCTCTGGCCTTTATGTAAGCTGAGTAATTAACTGTGCAAATTTGACACTTCATCAAGATTTATACTTTTACAGTTTATTATTTTTTTAAATGATGAAAATTTTATGATTTTCATGCGGGGTATATCGTATCAAAGCTAATCAATACCCAATGGACTGCAAAATACGAAGCACAGTGCATACATGCCCCCATACACAACTGTTACAGTGTCGTGCGAATTGGCTCATAAAAATTTAACAGTGAGCTGCGTGATAGACGTTATGAATAATTAATTTGTTCATTCATAAGGTGCATTCATTTCCTAAAAATTTCCTTTCGCATGCTGTCAAATCTCCATAATTTATGAGAACATTATTTGCAAATTTCCCAGCCAATCCAACGACACCCCCGTGCGAGTTTGAAGAAAATTTCTTTCCCAAGAACAAATACATATTTGACTTGAAGACAGCTGTACAGGCATAAATCGAAAAACATCTATTAAGATACTACATTTCAAATCAAAGTTTCAACATTGAGCACCGAGGCGAACGCCTTCATTTGAAATCAATGAACTGAGGAAAATGAATGGGCCCTTTTTTCTCGTGTTTTCAAAACAAGACCAGCGATGTTCAAGTAAAATTAGAAAGGCTTGAAGCTTTTTTGCAAAAAATGAACGTCTTTTGAAAATAACAGTCGCCATTTTCACATTTAATACTAACACGACAATGTATAAATACTTTTCAAAATTTAGTTTTATACAATTCGCAATAAACGAGGAGTGCCGTTGCCAGAATATTACAACAATTAGCAGCAATCTCAATGCCTGTTACTTCGAGCAATTGCAATTTTAAACTAGAAACATTTCCCTTAGTTGATTTTCAGTGTAGTCTAACACTCCATGTCTCGAACATTCGTTATCTTAAACAAATTTTCGTTTTCCTCGAGGTTTCAAGACAGTGAGCATCAACTGTGAAAGCAATCAGCTGCAAAAGTTTCACAAATAAAAGATTAAGAAGTCTTAAAAATCTGACGTGAAAGAATTGTTCTTGCCGAAAGATACAGTGAAAAAAATAATTTGAATGTTGAAAAAAAAAACAGCAAATAACATATTTAAAGAAATTAAAAATAATTCTAATTAAAAGCTGAGCTCTCAAAAAGATAGATTTTTTAAGTTTCCAAAATCAGAAAAAGAAAAACAACCAAGAAATGCATTCCCTTGTCATGTTTTGCAATGTTTTGAAGTATAATCCTTCCAAAGCAAATAGCAATATCCTTGATTGAAATATGAAAATATGTTTGACTGATTAGGTAGCCCAGACAACATTAGATTTGATTTGTCTTGTAGGTAAATATTGCCAACTGGTATTGTCTGTAATAAATAAATGGAAGAAAATCCTGAACGCTTTTCGTTGCTAAAAATTAAACTTTTAAAAATGTATTCCTCAGTCCTTGTAAAAATACATTCGTGTGTTTATATGCAGTTCAGGACCCGAGCCAAAATTAAGCCGTTAAACACTTTTCAGCGAAGCATTGGCAAAGATAAAAACGATTTTGGCACGACGACAGTTAAAGGAAATTCAAAAATTTATCTGCCACGATAAGTGTGTGATGCTGATAAAGCGAATTCACAAGCAAAATAAACAAAAACAGGATTCTGAGATAATTTCTCACATGCACACAAACTGAAATTTTTCATACCTCTCGCTCATAGACTGAAAAGCGGGAAGTTTTTCCTCGCATTAACCCTTACAAGCTGATATTAATTCCCATATAAACAAACAACGAAATTCGTCTCATCTCTCAGCTCATAGCCTAAGAGGGGACGAATTTCCTTATGTGAACAGGACGTGAACAGGACATTCGAACCTGAGGTGATTTCTCACATTAACACAAGCTGAAATTCGTCATACCTCTCAGCTAATAGCCAAAATGGGTTATGATTCTTCTCATACAAACAGACCCTTAAAAGCTGAGATCGTTTTCTATATAAACATAAGCTGAAATTTGTCATACCTCTCAGCTCATAGCCAAAATGGGGTATGATTCTTCTCATACAAACAGACCCTTAAAAGCTGAGATCGTTTTCTATATAAACAAAAGCTGAAATTCGTCTTGCCTCTCAGCTCATAGCCAAAATGGGGGATGATTTTTCTCATACGAACAGACCCTTAAAAGCTGAGATCATTTCCCATATAAACAAAAGCTGAAATTCGTCTTACCTCTCAGCTCATAGCCAAAATGGGGGATGATTTTTCTCGTACGAACAGACTCATAAAAGCTGAGATCATTTCCCAAATAAACAAAAGCTGAAATTCGTCTTACCTCTCAGCTCATAGCCAAAATGGGGGATGATTTTTCTCATACGAACAGACCCTTAAAAGCTGAGATCGTTTTCTATATAAACAAAAGCTGAAATTTGTCTTCCCTCTCAGCTCATAGCCAAAATGGGGAATGATTTTTCTCATACGAACAGACCCTTAAAGACTGAGATCATTTTCAATATAAACACAAACTGAAATTCATCTTACCTCTCTACACACAACCTGGACAGTAAATATAAACAAACATGGTCTAAGAAATCAAAATTACTCACCTCATCAATTGGTTCGACGACAAAAACCAAAACATCAAATGCATCGAAGTTATTTTCAATGAACCTTCGTACTGTTCCTAAAAAGAAAATATCGAATTTTTAAATTAATAAATAGTAAATGCTTAAATGAACGTAGATTTTCGAAAATGTATTTTCACAACTCAAATCTGGCAAGAAATTCAAATTCGTACAAACAGTAAAACATGTAACAGCAAATCATCTTTTAAACAAAAGTTTAGACAATTAATTTGAATCTTAACAATGGTTTTTGGTTGGTTCTGAAGCTGTTTCCTATACAGAACCTATTTTGAAGCTAGAGAAAAAACAGTGAAAGGCATATCATTGCAACCCCTTCCTGTCTCACCCTCTCTTAAAAACCCTAAACGTCAGAGGGCCTGATTAAATAAGGCGAGCTGGCCCCTCAAAGACCCTTTTATATGATAAATAAAATATTTTGACTTCATAGTAAATTTTAGTTTGTCCTTATAAATTTTTAATTATTGTCAGAACTGTTAATTTATTTTCATATATTTGAATTCATTATCATAATTTTTAATTTAGTGTTATGAAATTTTATTTCTTATCGTGGATTTTAATTTACCATATATTTTTATTCACTACCTTTCATTTCAATTGATTACTTTGAGTTGTGATAAGTCACAAAATGAAACTATAGCCCCTAAAGCTTCTAAACCGTTCTCTTTGTTACTCATTTCATCATTGCATAAGTCACAAAATGAAACTATAGCCCCTAAAGCTATAAAACCGTTCTTTTTGTTACTCATTTCATCATTGCATAAGCCTCAAATTCATTTTGTAAATAAAAGAACCCAAATATAAACGCAAAATATACAAATAATTTCCTCCAGACCCCCACTATTTTAGCCCTGCTCGTCATTTTGTCTGAACCCAACCCTGATATTATGATTGTATCAGCTATGAATTTGCTTTAAAGTAAGAGAATATAACATATGAACTGAACTGAACTGCCCTAGTGTTATTTCGTTTCTCTTATCTATATTTAAAATTAATTATCAGTTTTCGGCTAGCATATGTGTTTCGTATTCTCTACAAAATTGAAGCTTTATGGCTCACCACACGGTGCTTATAAAATCAATTTACTATAAAAAAAGATCCCAAAATCGATATGAGAAGTATTTATATGATAAAATACAATAATAAACAATGGGAAATTTTTTTATCACGTGATGAGAATTTTGGCGGTTCAGATGATAGGCGCCAAAAAGGTGTCTAATCTACGAAATGTTGTTCATTAAAGATTTGAAGCAAAATTGAACACAATCTTCTCACTCCGAAATGCACAAAATCTTGAGAGCTAATAAACTTTTAAATTTCATTGTATGGAGCCACATTAAAAAACATACAAAAATACAACTCATCGATAAGCAAAAAATAATAGAAAAAAACAATCAAATAAAATCGAGGTCAAACTCGTGATTACATACTCAATCTTCTCACTCCGAAATGCACAAAATCTTGAGAGCTAATAAACTTTTAAATTTCATTGTATGGAGCACATTTAAAAACATACAAAAATACAACTCATCGATAAGCAAAAAATAATTGAAAAAAACAATCAAATAAAATCGAGGTCAAACTCATGTTTACATACTCAATCTTATCACACCAAAATGCACAAATCCTTGAGAGCTAATAAACTTTTAAATTTCACTTTAAATTTAGCTTTATAGTGAATGTATGCAGCTTGAAAATTATAACTGTGCAACAAAATTCCATTAGACGTTTGGAAAAAAAGCGTGCCAGATACATGAAAAGTACCTCTGCACATGATCCAGGCTCTGACATATTTATTTACTCCAAAAATATCTACGCATGCTAAGTTAAGGTTCGATAGACTGGCAATATTAGAGCACAAATTCTGGACTTGAAATCCCCAGCATCTTGGGGATCGTTGAAACGAGACTTTAAGAGTTCTACTATCGAAGTTTGAATTTGCCATTGTTTGAAATTCGAATAACGATTACGAGGCGGAAAATCCAAGTCCAGAAATCTTTCATGAGTAGTAGTATAGAGAAGCATAAACACGACGATTGTAAAGAAGGCAGGACCAAGTTAATTTCAAAAGCTGCCTTTATTTTGGTAACATTGACAAATGATGACGTAATTTCGACTTGAAAATCCTGATTTTTAGCTACACTTTTCAAAACCTTCGTAATTTTTATTTATAAAATATCACTTAAATGGTTTACTGCAGCAAATAAAATTTTTGTATCATGTTTATAATATCTCTAACAATAATATGAAGTGATGGCAACTTGCAATAACATGATTTATTGATTTATCATAACAACTTATAAAAAAAACCAGTCGCTTTAAAACCGGCAAACTGAGATTGCCTTTAATGTGCTGGTGACATGTTTAACATGGTTACAATTAATTTAGCCCTCCCTGTACATGGCATCTTATAAATGAGCCTGATTCGTGAGGCACTCGAATTTTTGTGATTTTTCAAACGTTAAAAAGATCATTTGGGTCACATATGGTAACATATGGGAAAAATCAGATTACAAACATTAAGAAACAAACATTTCATTGTCATTTTCTGGAAACAAACTTTACTGTCATTATCATAAGAAATAAATATTTTTTATAAACAAAACATATCTTACGAGATAGGAAACTATGGCAACAAAATAAGTAACAAACTATTTCATCACCACCGAAAAAAGCATTTCCAATAAGTTAAACTACAGTGGAATAGGAATTGAATGTCTAATAAAATGCACACTTTGCTTTCTTTCAATTAAATGTTTAATTTAAAAACAAACTAAAAGGTTTTTCACTGTATAAATATTGAATAGAAATGATTCCTCGATTGATGCAAATGTTAAATCTTTTTATATGTGAGCACGGAATGTTTTTGGCCTCGCAAAATTAAATTTTTGAATCATAAAACTAAAATTTTTAACTATTTTATTTTCCAAAAAGTTGCAAGCCATATAAGTTATCAAGGCCATTGTTACACAGTAGTCAATGTAAAAACATACGAAACATAGCTACTCCATGTGAACTAAATATTCTGGGTAAAATTGATCTTTGTGGGATTTATAAGTATCGTCGGTAAGCAAAGGGTTACAAATTAGGCCCAATAACTGCCAAAGAAAGCTAGAAATATGTGCAATAATCAGTTATATATAGTAATCACATTTATCATGAAAAGTGCCAATAATGTTCAAAATTTGTAAAAAATCTCGAAAAGATTTCAGGTTCTCGTGACTAGAAGAAAAGCCATCGTCGCAACTTTACCTGAAAACGTGCAAAGCTCGAACAATTGTGGATATTTATGATATTCAGCATATTAATAAATATACTGAACTTCAAAATTTCAAAAGTATTTCCATCCTGAATAACGTTTGTTCAGATAGGTAAAATAAAGTTACTTACGTAAAGAAATGTGAGCGCCTTCTTCTGGTGGGTAGCCTCGTCTCGTTGTATGCACGACCGATATGCCGACAGATTTTAAATGATGTTCCCTGCAACGTAAAAAAGCCATGAGATTAAGCCCTCGTGATATAAAGCAAGAACGTTAACAGGAAAAAATATTTTAAAAATGTCCGGATTGTTCCCGTTCATCCGGACATACCTGATACGATCTCCATAAATATTGGTAAGAAACTAAGCAAGTTAAGAGCAGTAGAAAAAATTGACTTCATGGATACTTCAAAAAGAGTTTTATCCATCTTGAAGCAGGAAACAGCTATATGTTTCAATAACTTTTAAGAGATTTCCATCTGAGACCGCACGATGAATCTACACGACACAAAACATTCTTATTCCAAGAACTGCAAGTCAACAAAAAGAAAACCAGTAAACATAAATTTGTATCAATCAGAAATGCAGTCAACTCACTCTAAAGTGAAAACAGGGAAGATCAAACAAAAGCATCAATTTAAAGAATTGCATGCATACCACACATTTTTATTGCTTGCAAAATGTATTGTATGCTGGCACCTAATGACCTCATTAAAGAATATAATTAAGGCGTGGTTTGGGCGTGGTACATAATTTTCCTTTGTTTTATTCAAACTTTCTCCGGCCATTTATTAGTTGTTCCTTTCTCTCAATGTCTAACTTAGGTCTTGTCATAGTATTGGAAGTATGCATTGTGTCAAAACCTGAAGTATGTACTTGAATTAAAATTTAATTGAAAATTGTTCTCAGGAAACGTAAGAAATTTCCCACATGAAATTTCACAATGGAAAGAAATGGTCCGCTTTTTAGCAGAACATTGCATTGAAATTACACATTCGTTAAAAAAGGTAACGATTTGTTTAAGTTTAAGATCTTTTCAAGCAATAGCAGTTCAAAAATTATTTTCTTTATTGCTATTTTCTAACTCTTTAATGCAGAGTACTTATAGCGTTTTAGGCAAATATATACCTCTCTATAAAAATACAATTAATTGGATCAAACTTTGTCTCTCTCCAGTTTTTTAACCTTCACAAACACAAATGTGCCATAATAGCAGCTTTCAACTCTTGCGTGCCAAGATTTATTTCCAATTAAAAAGTAAATCCAATTTGCAGAAAGTGACACTTACAAACCAACTTAATTTGAAGATAAACTAACGTTGAAATTTCTCAAATTAGGATAAAGTTATGTCAGCATTAACATTCTGCAAATGTGACACCTTGGTTATTTAGAATCGGGCCATATAGCCTTGCCAAGATAAAAGGATCTACATAATGAATATAGTAAAGTGGTGTCGCCCACCCTGAATGGATCACTACCCTGAATGGGTCACTTTCTTAATTGTCATTAGTCCATTCTCTTAAAGCCTTTGAAACAAGTAAACTCATAAATCATGCAATTCAAAATAATTACAATAAACGAGTAAGTGATTTGCTCAGGGCAATGATCAACTCAGGGCGATGATCAATTCAGGGCAACAATTCTCTCCACCACATATAGAAATAAACGATAGGTTGGTACTAACCTGGCATGTCCAAGAACATTTCTATAGCACATGTACAAAGCACTTTCAGCAGCTGTCTTATATTTCACATTATATCTTGGACCAACAGTGTGCACCACATACCTATAATTATAATTTTAAAATGTTAGTGATAAAGCATATACACCTAATAAATAAGAAACAAGTATTTGGTCCGCAAATTGGCATAGTCTATAAACCAGACCCTATGACCCTATGACCCAGGAACCTGTGACCATGACCCTATGACCCTTAAGTATGGATGATAAAAAGGACCCTTAACACTGGAAGATAAACTACATAGTCCAAAGGCAGAAAAATGTCAATAGTTCGTCAAACTAAAAACACCCACAGGGAAGCATGGTTTAATTTTGATTTAACGTCAGTTTTCAGGAGGTCTGCACATTATTTAATATCGATAAGGAACAGTAATTATTTAACCATTTTTATTGTGAATAAAATCAAATTATGTGCCTTAATTGTACTTTTTTCTATAAGAAAAACCTTCAAACCTTTATAAGAAACACCAGGCTGAAATTTCTAGATTTGTGTAAATGGTTTTTGGAATTTCAAACATTATTTCTGTTAAGCAAAAAGACGTTTGCAGGAATTGAGAACTTGCCTTACAACAGAAAATTGTTTTTAAGGGTAGCAAGTTGTAGGATGGGGGGGGGGGGGAGGGCAAGTTTGTTAAAAATTAGAATAAAAATAAAAAAACCCGTGGTGAAATCGAAGCT
>JAYJMH010028023.1:0-17749 GCA_036873815.1 Phacellophora camtschatica
GCCAAAAAGACTAAGTGAACAATTTGGCGGCGATGGAATCTGACTGCTTGTTCAATTTTGGCTTCAAATCTTTAATGTTTGTTTCAATCCATAAAAATGTCATAATTAAAATTCTAAAGAATTTAAATGAGTATTAAATTTTTGAATACATTTTAAAATATTTGATGCTCTAATTATCTGCAAGAAATAAATTTTCAAATAAATAACAATTAATGTGTCAACAAAAAGTTAAAAAAAGATGAAATATTCTACTGATTGCACTATAATCTCTTCAGTCTGTTTGTATGTTTTTTGGAAAACATTCTCAACAATCTTTCAACACATTGCTTCATGTCACACCTGCATACTGTTATGAAACATTCAGCTAACTTGCAATAAAATATTACTCAAGTAGAGTTTACCTTATTCAGTTCATTGAGCATATCCATTCTCATTCTGTTATCAGAAAATATAACAGCATACCTATACAAAATAAATAGCAATAATATTTCAATTTATGAGCTCCAATAAACTGCATTCAATTTTAATTGTTTTATCTCCTCAGAAAGTAATTGACCTGTCTTATGTACTTTTAAGTAATGGACTTTTGTAACAACTTAAACTTTTTGATATTTGTTATGATAATGATTATGATGTGTTTACACATTTACTCTTTATGGTATATTTAATTTTCAGATGCTATGAAGGGCTTTTAGTAGAAGGGTTATAATTTTTTTAGTTTACCATGGTGCAAACTGTACATAGTCTATAATAAAACTCACAATTAATCCTAGCGTAACATTCTATATAACATACTATGTAAAAACATTATGATTGATCTCAAAGGGTGTTTGTTATTTGTTTTTGACCTTTATATGGGGAGGATGGGGGGTTAAAAAGAGAGAAACTAAAAAAACAACCTGAAGTGGGGATGTTAATTAGAGTGGAGCATTTTAAAAAAGAGGGTGTTTATTAAATTTATCTTTTTTGTGGGTGTTTGAAAGAATTAAATTTGAAGCATTACAGTAATAAGTTTCTAAAATTTTTAAAATGTAAGAAATATAGAATTATGTTTTTTGAAATGCCAAATTGTCTTCAAATATAATTCTGTTTCCAAAGAATTGCCCAAATAGATGGTTCAAAAGATGCATACATTATCCAGACTGCACTGTGTTCTAAGTAGCAAAAGTCATCAGATTTATGAAAACGTTTTGTGCACTTCTCCACACTTTCCACAATTGTTTCATAGTGCATTGAAACAATAGAGCTGTCATTTTTCTGGTAAGTATGGCTCTTTTGAAAGATTTTGTGTGCACAAAGAACTATATGTTTTGTTTTCTAGTTTCTTTTTGAATAGCTACAGTACACTTAGTGCCAAAATTTCAAAACAGGTACTGACAAAAGCCACCAAAAACTTGAAAATATAGGCACAAAAATTAAAATTTGTCCAGAATATCTTCCCACTTCTGTGGGGACAACAAAAAGCAGTCTGGCAGGCATTTTGTTATAAAAATTCACTTAAAATTGTTTTCACTTACTCAGAAGCAGGACTGTTTGGTACACCTGCATCTTTAAAAAACGATTGCCATCTTCCAGTTGCTATAAAAAAAACAAATCAGTTTTAAAAATAAAGAGTTGTATTTAAAATATTTATTTAATTTTAACAATACAATAACAATGCAAACAAAACTTTCAACTTCAAACCAGTCTGAGGGAGCAATGGCAGTTCCTGACAATATTTTGGGCTTCTGCAAGGGCTTCTTATAGGTGCTGTGTGCATTCACCAGACTTGAATGTACAATTTTTGTACACCAAACAGAAGCAAAGTTAATTGTTACATACACTATAGGCAACATTTCTATTTTTTTAATTGGACCACACCTTTTTCAATACTATCCAATTTTTAATAAGAGTTCTTTAATATAATTTATTTAATTCAAAATAAATCAATTAAATTGTTTGGATTTATTTAATATTAAAATCAAAATTACCACAATTAGAAACGCTGGGGGGTGTTTATTAAATATTTTCATTTTTAGAGGGAATTTATTCATGGGGGCATTTAAAAGAAGGGTACTTTACTACAAAACGTATATGGAATGGAATAAGAACAAAATAGTTGGGTATCATCAAATAAGATGATACCCAATAAATAATAGAAATTGAAAAGGCTACAGTTTTGAATAAATGCCCCTGTTAAGGGAGGCGTTTAATTGAGGGGGCATTTAAAGCGGAGACTTTATTAAATTTTTTGGCAAGACAAAATTCTACATGTTTGGCCTTAATTCTTAGAAAACTTATGATTTTTTTATTATATAAAGGACGACACTTATACGAAACACCAAACAAAAAAACAACAAAACAACTGCAACCCTTTCCGGCAGTTTTAACTGGCATTAGGCGGGAGCTCATTTTCCTTTTAGACCCTGAGTGCAGGAGGTCCCTAGAGAGATATTCCACGAATGGTCTACCTCTACTAAGGATTAACAATGTCCCTGGGGCCGGTCAAAGGTGCCCGAATAATACTACTGCCTCCTGGTTGTGCGTGGTTCGAACATGTTAAATAACTGTTCTCCTCAATTTCACCACCTGAGTCGAGTGTAGGCAATTTAAGATAAAGGACCTTGCTTAGGGGTCCACCACCAGGATCCGAACTCGATACCTTACCGAATTTATCTTACTTTGTAAAAAAAAATAGGCCTAAATTTTCAGTCGGTGACGGTGACTCGTGCTGTGACGGAAAATTTAGGCCCACTACTGTTTTAGTGTCTTAATTGATTCATAAGCAAGCCAGAATTCTCACCCATTTTTTCCACTTCGAATTAACTTTCTTCTGTTCTTAGATTTCTTCCTCTTCTTACGTCAACGAAATCAAATCTGATTTCATTTCAGGTGGCTATTTTTTTCATGAATTGTGTATCGAAATAGTACTTCATGTAAGAAAATTAAAAACATTTGAGTTCTCCTTTGTAGACGGGATTTGCAAAACATCCAAAAAGCCCAATCAATTTCATGCAAATAGTTTTAATCAAATTCTCGCAGTGGGTAGTTGTTTACTAAAACTAATGGGCAGAAAAATGAATTTTAATCGAGTCAGAAAAATACCTCAAGGATACGTTCTTGGACTAATTTTTTCTAACATTTACATTATATTGATATAATACAAATATAAAATTTCACAAAGACAAGTCTGACACATCGCCATGACTGTAAACATCGTCTCCTTCTATGGTAATGTCATCTTCACTGTCTTCATCCACTACAGATGGAATTGTCAATGTTATTTTTGTTGGAGGTCTCGTGACTTCATTTGCAGCCATTTCTTCAGATTTCTGCAATTTTTCTCTTCTTCCTACTTCGCCTTCCATAGATATTTCATTTGCTGCATCTTCAATCTCTTGTTCACTTAATGCTTCAGATTTTATTTCATTGAGAGAATCAGTGAAATTAAATGTGGATGTTGTTTGAAAAACACCTGACTGTACAAAAATAGTTTTTGATTTTCCAAAACTGTCCTGTAAATCTTCTTCATTCATATATTCATTTTTGTGTGCCATTACCTCATCTACACTTTCATCATTCTCTTTATCAATATTTCTACGCCGTTTGTCAATTCCTCTAGATGTTTGTGGATGTTGACTTGAAAAAACTGGCCGGTTTTCTCCATCAAAATCATTGTAACTAATCATGGCATTTCTTAACTGTTTATTACCATGGTCATTTGTACTTCGTTTTCTTATCTGTTGTGGGTCCGTTGTCAAAAAATCGCTTGTTTCTCCCATCGAGTTTGAAGAAATTCTTGAGCTGTTAAAACTTGTTGGCATATATTCACCAGCTGATAATATCCTTGAACGAATTCCTAAATCAAATAATAAAATTCTTTAAAGAATATTCTTAAAATATGCCTCAACAATAACACTGAGCCTCAATAACACTGAGCATTTAACAAAAAACATCAGGAGAAAACATTTTCCAGTCGATTATAATGAAAACCAAATCATGTTAAATGTAGTCTAAACTGTAAAATTTGATGAAAGTTGGGTTCATACTAAATTTAAAAGTTGGTTATTCAATTAAAAATTGAACAGGTTGCTTAATTATCTATCCTCTAATCTGGTAAAGATTAAAAAGGTTTAAAAATCAGTGTAAAGGTGGTTCATTTTTCAGTGTAATTAAGTACTAGGTGTCCCAAAAAGAATGGTGTCCCAAAAAAAGGAAACACGTTTGATATGATCTGTGATAAAGATATTGGCATTCTGCATTTAATATTATATATAAAGCAATGCTTAGAGATAGTTAGCTTATAATTTGCTACCTTACTCGGAAAAATCTGAAGTGTTGAAAAGTCTGAAGTGTTGAAATATTCTTCTTGAAATCTTAAATTTGATATCATCTTAAAACCAGAGCTTCCATCTATAAAACTTGGTAAGAGTTTAAGAAGAGGCTTTAGTTTTTAAAAATTTAGCAATATTTGCATCCCCAATTTGCATAATGCTTGCAAATTAAATGCAAAAATTCAAGTGTTTTCCAAGATGTTGCTTGTAGGCCTTTTTAGTTCAAGGCTCTGGTTTCTCCGTGCAGGACCTAAAGCATCAATTTTGAAGAGTAAAATACCAAATTGTAAGTTGTTTATTAAAAATTGCTACTTCTATAATATTGGATGTATTAAATCAATATATTGTCATCAGACTTTGTGAGACGTGGTACCATCTTTATTGGACACCATGAAAACAAAATAAAAAGTGTCAATTTTACAAATTTATATTACATAGTTCATTTTAGAACATAATTATGAATTAAATTTGGATTTAAAAACTATTTGAGTGTTCCAATTAAAGAACGGGCAGTATTTCATCAAGAAGGGTAAATCGAAATTTGTTTGAAATAGCAAAAGTTCGACATAATGGGCAGCCAAGATACCGGATATGAACTGTATTTCATAACATATATGCGTACCTTTGGCTTCCCGCTTGTTAAATTTTTGACCATTACTTTCAAAGCGACCCCTTTCTTCTCCAGCACTCACTTCGCCTTCACTTCGATCTTGTCTTCCAAATTTAGATTGTACAATTGGTGGACTCTTTATTTGATTAAGGAGTTTTAAAACAGGATCATCTTTCTCTAGAAATTCTCCTTCACTGATACTAATGTCTTCAAGAGTATCCTGATAATAATAATATTTTTAATGATCAATAAAGCAAACTTTAAAAAACGTTTTAGTAATAAGTTTAAAACAGCTGCCTATACATTCGAATAAGAATATTATTTCTGTAACGTTTTATTATAAATATGAACCGCCAAAATTCTCATCACGTGATAAAAAATCTTTTTATTGTTTATTTTTCTATATATACAAACAACGTCTTTTATTTCATTTAGCTTGAAAACTTATAATTTTCTTTGACAATATTACACACTTTTTTACAATACTTTTTCCACAAAAATATAAATTTTTCAAAGAAAGGTTTATTGATTGTATTATTTTATGTTTACTTAGAAGCTTTACATTGGTCAGACAAAAAGCTTCCAACAACTAGATAAATGTTAGCCTACGGTTTTACCCATAAAGTTTGATAAATGTCTTCCAGGTATAAAATATGTTCTTGTTTTTCTAGGCCATCAATTAACGGGCCGTTCCTCTGTTGAGATCTACAGACAAGTGCTTTTAGCTGGATGTAGATGCATTGAATTGGATTGTTGGGATGGCAAAACTGAGGAACAAGAACCAATCATAACTCATGGAATGACGTTATGCACTGAAGTTAATTTTAGGGTATTTACTACCTAATGTTTTGTTGAGATTTACGTGTTGAAGGAAATGTCATGCTTTACTTGAAGAAAATATTTACATTACACTAGAATGAAGGGATGACTTATATCATGCACTCACACAAATTCTTTCCAGGGTATTCCATTTTAATTTCCATGTAATTTAATTGAAGGAAATTATTTACATTAAACTGGAATGATTAATATTTTATAATTATTGAATTCTTTAGTATATGTATATACAAATTACATCATCAATTTTCTATTTTTGATTTTAATTAAATCACAAGTTGCGTGTAGTTTAAACAAAAGTATATTGTTGTAAATATGCAGGGGGGGTAATATGAAGGGGGGGTATTTAAGGCTTATTTTTCTTTAATATGGTTCGATTTTCATTCGATTTTCATCAGGGCAATTTTCCAGGATTATGTGTTTTCTTGTTTTGTGTAGGAAGTCATCGAAGCAATAAAAGAAAGTGCATTTAAAACATCTGATTTCCCTCTTGTTCTTTCTTTTGAAAATCACTGCTGGTAAGTTGAAACCAAATTTTTTGTAACTAAAAACATCAAAAGTTGACAAGACAAGTTACGGAATTGTTTTAATTCAATTTTTTGTTTTTTATGAGAATGAACTTTGATATTGGTAAAGTAATGATATAATAATATTCCTGTGGAAAATTTGTGTATCATTTAATGGCCTCACCTGGTCTCATTTGTGTATCATTTAATGGCCTCATTTCGACTGTCGGGTCTCACCCGCCCGACTGCCATCACACGTTCTTGCAATCTCTTCTCTCTGCCGAATGCATTGTCTTGCCAACTTCGTTAGTTTTTTGTGATATTTCCTGAAACTAGAAGAAGACCTTGAGATATATCTCTATTTGTTAGTTTCTACTTCCATAATACATTTACAGCAATACGTAGCATCCTTGCATGGCAGCCATCAATTTTTTTTTCATTGCTTTGGTTATCGTCCATGTTTCTGCGCCATATAGGAGTACAGACTCCACTGTGGCATAAAAGCATTTGACTTCGATTGTCTTATCTGCGTATAACAAACATACAAACACAATATTATATAAATACAAAATCGCCTTAAAAACATAAACTTAACGTGCCATTCGTCAGTAGTAACTTCATCAGTAGTAGGCAGACAGTCATACTTTGTTTTTCCCTCTTTCTACTCTCATGTTCAGTAGCATTTTAGAAATATATTCATTTTTTGTTTTGCAATAAATTTTCATTAATTCTTAGTGCCAAACAGCAAGCAAAAATGGCCAATTATTGTCAAGTTGTATTTGGTGACATGCTTTTGAGCAAACCTTTAGACGATTTTCCGGTAATTTTTTCACGAATTTCTTTTCTTTTTAATTGCATTATTTTATATCGTAATAATAAATCATATATTTATCAGTTACAGCTGAAATATTTTTTAAATGATGCAAAAACGTTTTAGTTTCCATTCCATTATTGAATTTTGACAGCCCAACATTTAAAAAAATCAAGCATAGTTTGATCTAATAAGTGAAATTTTCAAAATTTGATTCCTGCAACTTGGGTTCGAATGTAGTTCAGAGGCGTCTCTACCAGTGTTGCATTTACAAAAATGCACTATTTTTATTTTTAGCTTGATGCAGGGAAGCCTTTGCCAAGTTTAAAACATCTGAAGAAAAAGATACTAATAAAAAACAAGAAACATACAGCCAAAGGTAGTATACTATCTTTAATATTTTTGTTATTTTAATAATTGCAATTTATATATCTCACTAATGAAAATATTTAACGAAAATGGAGACAACATAAGAGCATGCATCGAAAAAATGCCTGTACTTTAAGAAAATTTGAATGCAGATATTTTGTTTGGTCTCTGCATTAATCTGGATAGACGTGCAAGAATGCTTGCAAACTATATTTTTAATGAAATGGTGATAATGTTGGAATGTTTTTGTGAGACTTAATTCAGACGTCACACTTTCGTTGAGTGAAAATTAATAACATTAATGACGTGTCAATTAAATCCATGATAAATCCATATTAAATCTACCGTTTGATGTAATGCGTAAAGTTTCAGTAAAACTCGACCAACTGTATGCTTTTTAAAAAGATAGGGGACCAGATAGCCTAATTACATCCAAGTGACATTTGAAGTAAGCTAACGCTATCACAGTAAAACATGATTCATGTTTTGCAACGCAATTTAATTTGCAGATGTTGAAAATCTCTTACCTCAACAAGTCGCAAAAGTTGAAACAATCAATGAAAGTGTAATTGAAGAAAATGGCGAACTAAAATCTCCAGGAACGGAAAATGCTTCTGAGGAAAAAGAAAGTACTCCCCGTAATAAGGAAAAGGATAATGCGCCAAAAGATAAAGAAAATTCGACAAAAGAGGGAACTGAAAATGATGTAAGCTGATTGGTGATTATTCACCATTTTAATTTGATATTTTCATTAAATAACAATTTATTCTTTAGAAGTTTAATATGCCTAGCCTGCAAAAGGAATACGGGTTATACATAACCATCCACAGACCCCAGCAAGTGAGTACTTATTTTACCGGTCTTGGAAGGATGGAAAGCTCAATGAATTTTGGGAGACGCGGCTGGGATTCCAACAGCGAGAGGACCTCAAGTGAGAGTGCTAACCACTGGGCCATGCTACCTTCTTCGCATGAAGTGTCTTTCCGTTTCGCTAACTCTTTTATGTTCTATTTTTAATTAACAGACAAATCTCATCTAACTTCTATACTGGATGGCTGTATGGGATAGTACATGCAAACCAACTTGATACGAAAAATAAACTTGCGTTAAAATATCTCAAATTAATACGCATCTTTAGAAAGCCCTGGTACTGAGAATGGACAGGAAAGCCATGGAAATGAATAAATTCGGTTATCAACAGAACAACGATGAACCCCATTTTATTGACTTGTAGAAGTTATCAGAGAAATTCCCAAAAACATTATATGACCATTCCATGATACGAAGGCCGTATTATGAATTAGGTAAGTAGGCCTATCACCAAGGCAACCCAAAGGCACCTTTATCATTAGTTGCTACCCATGGAGGGCTGGGGAGAGCGCCACTCTTTTCCCTTGTTTGATAACCACATAACACTAGCTGAGCTGTTATATTAAGCAGAAGCAAAGTTTGTAACAGTAGTGAAATTGACACATTAGTTTCAAAACGATTATCCCTCGAGAACAAAGCGAAACTCTCTCAACTGGAAAATGAAAACATCTCCTCTGCAGCATTGTTTGTTTTTGTTTTCCAGTTGAGAGAGTTTTGTTTTGTTCTCGAAGGGTAATCGCTTGAAACCAGTGTGTCAATTTCACTATTATTACAAAAATTGCCTCTGCTGTTATATTATGAATCAGAAGTTGAAAATATTACTCTTTGCGCTATTTAGCAGTAGGCCATAATGGCAATTTAAGGGGTGAGTGGAAGGATTAATTAACATTTTTATTTGATTGATTTAACAGCAAGAAAACGAAGAAGAAGTAGAAGTTGAAGCAGATTATGAATTAGCAGCTCTTGTTAATTACATTCAACCTGTCCATTTCAGAGGATTTGAATACGCAGAGGGTCAGTGATATTATTTATTCATTTATTTTCTTATTATTTACTTAAATTTCTTATTGTTTTAACTCTTATATTAATTCTTATTATTTCTTAATTTTCTTCATCTAATGCATCATCGAAACTACTTTATTAGTACTTGTACTAGGTACCCCAGAAAGGATGCCCAGTTTCAAAGCTACTGTGAAGGAGCTTTAACTTTAATATTTCTGTTTCTGATTGCATTTAATAAAAGAGACTTCAAATTAAAGCTTGATCCATTTGGTTGGCAAAATCAACCGAATAATCTCTGAAATATGCCCAATGATAATCAAAATTTAGATTTCCTCGAAAACTGAGGTTTGGTATTTTGAATGTATTACTGAAATTGGATGTTCATGACAAAGAGGCTTTGTGTTAAAGTTAACATTTAGTAATTCACGACCATACATAAAAATTTAATTGCTGGTTAAAGGCAATGGGACCTCATGAAATTTTAATTCTCAAGAAATAATAAAACAATTCTAGACAATTCTCATGAAATAATAACGATAAACCTTCAATATTAACAAAGATAAAAATAGCAAGATAATTACACCAATATAATTTCTGATAAAATGGTAGATAAAAAATTACCAAGTTCATTTATCAGAGTTTAATACGAATTTTTTTACAAATTACAAAACGAGAATAAGCAATTTATTTTATTTTTCATTGTCTTTCTTACTATTTTCTTCATTCTGTTTCTAATTCATAATTTTTATTTTATTTTCTTGCTTTTAATTATTTTACATACAACCTACTTTTGCAAGCTGATGACATTTATCATTTATTTGTTTATTAATTTTTATTTATATAGCACGTCAGAGGTACTTCGAAATGTCATCATTCAGCGAAAATTCAGCAACTAACTTGCTAAAGGAGCAGCCAATCAACTTTGTCAAGTATCCTTTCATGAGCTTCATTGCATAATAATATAAGCGTATTCAAGGTAGCATAATTGACAACCTTTGCTACCTTGAACGCTTTTTCAACCTTTTTCTAGTGTGTCTGCAAATATATCAATTAGTGCGGCACGGGTAAAATTCTACTATTTCGTTAATAAAGCAAAGCAAAGCAAAAGTATTTAAAATAATAAAACTATTGCGATAAAGATGGCAGTGGGTGGTATTTATCCCAAAATTCATTGCGTTTGATAATCGAATTTTGAATTTGAATCAAGTAGCACCCATGACATACCTTGCCACCCTGAGAAGTGGAGAACTGGTAGACAGCTAACGACTAGAGCAGCCATCATGCTAAGCAAATAGTCGAATTAGCACAAAAACATTGTCACAAAAATTGCATATAATAACTATTCGAATGTGTATAAGTTACTAAAGTAATTTAATTTAAGTAATTTTTGCTATTAACTTTTGGTATAGAAAATATTCTTTTGAGACTTTTTTTGGTCACCCGATATTATCAGTTTTTGAAAACTGATTCATAAATTAAATTTTTTTTTAACTTTGGGCAGTTATAATAAACAACAGCTAAGCAGAATTTACCCAAAAGGTGGCAGAGTTAGTTCAGATAATTACATGCCTCAGGTTCGTATATTTATGGAAATGTTTTGTTTTTGTTTTGTTAGCATTTTAAGAATTTTGACTTTTAGAATTTTAGAAAATATTTATTGGAATTGGAAAAATGTACATTATATTTTTAATCAGCAAGGAATCATATTTTTTGCCTGAAAATTAATTCCAAAATTAATTAAATTTAAAACCATTGTGAATCAATATTTGAATGATATTTTTTCTTTATCATAGGTATTTTGGAATTCTGGGTGCCAACTCGTTGCTCTTAATTTTCAAACACTTGGTGAGTAGGCTTTATTAACATTGCTGGTTAACAAGATATCTGATGTTTCTTTAATTTTCAGGCTTAAAAATACTTATTTGAAAACATTGAATATAGTCAACAGTCGTCAAAGATAGACAGCTGCGTTTTCTAGGTCACTGTCTTCAGCGACTAATCCTTCTAGAAGTGATGCAGCCGACAGAGATTTCTGCAGTTGAATCTTTGTAAATGCAACTGTCAATGAGATTTACTTGTTTATCTTGCAGATCTTCCAATGATGTTAAACCTTGGGAAGTTTGAAATAAATGGTCGTTGTGGGTAAGATTGTTGTTTCTCCATTTCAGAATCTATAAACGTTGTTAAATTATTTTTAATAACTAAAATACAAGGGTTTATGGCCTGAAGATAAATGAAATTTGTTGGATTCAATTTTATTTCATATATTTGATAACTATAGCAGTAAATGAACTTTATAAGTATGAAACAGATGGTTAGACTATTTGCAAACATGTAGACATTTGATATGCATTTCTTGAGTAAATATGTAGACATTTGTCGTTTAACAAGGAGCTTGAATTTTATTAAGCCAGATTCTTTTTTAAATCAGGTATTTTTTTATCCAGGTATCTTCTTAAACCAGACTTCATGTGCAGATCTGATCGAACATTTGACCCTTTTGTCGAGTCAACAGTTGATGGGATAATTGCTGGCACTATTTCTGTCAAGGTGTGCAATCAATCTTTTAGCCTTATACATAAGATCTATCTGTTGCTGTTACTTTATTAAACCCTAATCACTTTACCCAGCCTCGTTATCAACTGGTACATCAAAAAGCTAGAGTGTCAAGCATAGAGCAGCCCTTCTTAAAAATATCCTTATTTATTGTGTTTTTTGTCTCATTAATATCTTTGTCACGATTTAACTTTTACTTTTACTTGAAATTTTCAGAAACTATTTTGTCATTTTTTATCATTTTTCAGGTCATATCTGGGCAATGTTTGACAGAAAAGAAAACAGGAACTTATGTTGAAGTAGATATGTTTGGATTACCTGCTGACACCGTGAGAAGAAAATTCAAAACTAAAGTTGTTCAAAATAATGGATTGAATCCGATTTATGACGAAGAACCTTTTGTTTTTAAAAAGGTTGGTCATTTGATTAAAATTATTCTTCAATGTTTATCATGCTTTACATTTACAATATCAGCCTTGATCATACGATTTTTTAGCAGGCAATATTTAATATTGTACTGAGAAATAATCATCACATACTACACTGATATTGATACTGATATATATAAATTTGCAAGTTGGCATTTTCGCATATTTTGGGGAGAAGAGGAATTTTACCGAAGGATAATGGTATAGATACTGAATTTATTAATTTGTAGGTGATTTTGCCAGGATTAGCTGTTTTACGAATAGCTGCATACGAGGAAGGGGGAAAATTTATTGGACATCGAGTATTACCAGTTCATGCCCTCAATCCAGGTAAATAAACACTATATATATATATGCATTTATTGTATGTTCATTGCAGTATTCATTATAAATTCAATCAAAACTAATAAAATGTTTAATTTTTATAATCATATATATATAAATTTTATCATTTTAATGTCCTTTATTTAAGCCGTTAACAGATATCTGATAGATACAGTACATAACAGATACAGTATCAGATACTTCATGTAAAGATAAAACAATATTATACAGTGTGTCCAAAGAAAACCTTACGTTGGTTTTGTAACTTTATTGCAAAAGCTTGAGTACAAAGCTCTAATGTGATTACCTGAAATAGAAACTTTCAACGTGAAGAATTTCCTTAAAATTTATGTAGCTATTTCAAACGAACGGAAAAATCCAATATTTCAACTGCTACATTCGCGTTTACGACCAATGAGGTCTGAAATCGTTCGTTAGTTATCAGGTTATCTATTGCTAGTAATCATAATGAATTTTATATTCTCACGTTTGCAATAAAGTTGCGAAACCAATTCTTTGGGACACCCGGTAGAATTCACATTGTTTTTCATTTTTCATTTTGGTTTAATTTTTTTGAAAAGAAGCATAAATGATATAGATAGATTGAATTTTTTAATTACAGGATTCAGACACATTAAATTAAGGAATGAATCCTACCAACCATTATGCCTTCCATGTCTTTTTGTAAACATCGTTACGAAAGATTATGTTCCTTCAAATTTTGCAGGTATAAATTTATTTATTTATTTTATACTATAATAATTATATTTTTATTTTATTACAAAAGTTACTGTCAATTACATAATATTTAAACATTTTGTTACGAATTATTCACGATTATTTATCCATAAGCAACTTAGGATTTTCGGTAGTCAGTCAAAATTTGGAACTTAAGTTACTTCTTAAAATGATAGCTTAGATGTTTAATACTGGGCTTAAATAATAATTGAAAATAATACTGCGTGGTTGAAAATAATGTAATTAAAAATGTACTGGGATTAAACAGTCTCTTTCACGGTCACAGTGCCCTTCCACGAAAGCAGAAGACCTTACTCCAATTACAATTTATTAGAAAGTTCTTACTTGTCTCTTGTAAGTTGCTGACTTCAATCTTCTTTCAGAAGTAGGGTTCCTTAATTTTAGATAACTTCAGTACAGTAGATAATAAAGTAGTTGGTTATATATGAAAAATCCCGTGTAAAAATCGTGTAATTTCATTATTGCATTGTAGTTTCATTTATTGTATTGTAATTTAATCGTGTAATGTAATTTAATTTCATTATTGTATTGTAATTTTATCGTGTAGTTTCATTATTGTAATTTTATCGTGTAATTTTAATATTGTATTGTAATTTTATCGTGTAGTTTCAGTATTGTAATTTATTCGTGTAATTTCAATATTGTATTGTAATTTTATTGTGTAATTTCATTATTGTAATTGAACATTGTTGCATAAAAGCAAGAGATTTTTCAAATGAAATATTTTTTTCTTTTTCTTCAGATTTTGCTGATGCCTTGGCTAATCCAATTCAATATTTTTCTGAAAACGAAAAGCGTTCTCAACAGTTAGAAGCTTTGTTGATGGATGAAGAAAAAGAGAAGGATGAAGCGGATAACGCAACTGAAAATTGGACACCGCGTTCAGGAGGAGTAAGTATAATCATAATAACAACAATATCTAGCCTCGTTCACATTATATATTTTACACTGCTTCACGTTCATATCACAGCTTGATTCCATTACAGCCAATCACATCTTTGTAATGTCTTTTTTTAATGTTGTACGTATTTAACGGATTATACGTTAACTTCAACCTGAGAGGGCATCACAATGTATTGATCAATTTGTGTGTCATTTACCTTTTGTGTGTATCATTTTTTGTGTGTTGCTTTGCGGTGTTACTTTTCAAATAAAATTTTAATTTTTTTGGTCTTCTTTATCTATAAGCGATTTTGCAGAAAGGGGAGGGAAAAAGAACTTTCGAAGGGCTGGTCAATTTTTAAAGTTTTCGTAATGACAAGTGCGCATATTTTTAGCGAGATATACTGTAAATCCTCGAATTACCTCAGAATAAGCCAGCCCCCCTTGAACAAACCCCCATCTAAAAATCGTTACGAATTTACGAATAATGTACAACAAAGGCAAATTTTGTAACAACAGTGAAATTGACGTGCCAATTTCACAGTGATTAGCCATTCAAGACAAATTGAATTCTCTCAAGTTGAAAATCAAAACATGGCCTGGTTTGTTTTGATTTTCCGCTTGAGAGAATTATCTGTATTCGATGGCTAATTGCTTTGAAATAAGGTGTCAATTTCATTATTGTTACAAAATCTGCCCTTGCTTCCTGGTACAACAATAATACCAATGAATATTTTTTCACACAATGTGAACCGTCCACTCTTTGGGTTTTCAGCTGTTTCTGAGACAGTTTGAAATTGCTCGTGACGTTTATCGTCCTTGTATATACTCACCCAATGTAGTATACATCATTTATTAGGTACATAGAAATCAAACAATGCATTTGAACAACAAAAATCAAAAATCAACAAAGGTCTTGTCAAAATATTTTGAAAAAAATTGAGATAAAATCAACAAGATAATAATATAATTTCATAATTTTATGAATACATAGTTACTGTTTACTATTATTATTTTAGCAAGACCTGAAACCTCCAAAACCACAAGGAAAGCGAGGTAGCATAATATCATTGTCATTTGGTAGTTCAAAACCAGATCACAGAGGTAACTAATGATGTTACTTTTTTAATTTAATTTCACCGTAATTATTGATTTGCTTTATAATATCATATTTGCATATCTTTTGCTTTATTTCTCTCAAAGTTTTAAAATTGGCAGATGAAATGGTTTCTTCATTTAGAGATTGCTCATAATTAATGGTATAATTTTTTTTAATAAATTCAGTCATTCGTTTTTTTCTTTTGATTTTTCTTTTCGTTTTTTTATTATTTTGATAATAAGTTATAGCGTGGTAATTTCATGTTTCATAAGCCATTTTGTTCACTTTTGTACGCACATTAGATATATATATATATATATATATATAAATTATCAAAATTTTCGCCGCCCAACGACAGCTTCATCAGCGAGTTAATGTTTAGTTTTACGCTCTAGTTGTTAGTTATTTTGTTATTATTTTGATATTATAGAGTCTGTGCCAAACTTGAGGCCAATTGTGAAAAGTGCATCTGACTCATTTCACAGAAATTGTGATCGAGATTTGTTGCCTGCTGGTAGAACCAAATCACTACAGCCTATTCGACCATGTTCTATGGATATGAAGCATTCAAGATCAAAAAGCACATCTAGCGAACACATGCATCGCATCAAAGAAGGTTCGTACTGTTACTTTATTTCATTCTACTTTATTTTACTCAATTTTATTGTATTTTGTAGAGATGGATGAAAGAGATGAAACTATTATTTTCACGGATTTCAGTGGAAGAAAGAGATGAAAGCATTAATTTCGGTATTCGTCCTGATTCTATTTTCAAATTGACTGTCAAACGGATTATTTTGCTCAGATTGAGATTTCGTTTTGGTGTTTATTTTACCTTGTCAATGCCTAGATTCACTCCTTCAATTTCTAACTTTAATTTTGCCATTTAGACCTGCTTGAGCTAAAACCACCGACTTTAGAAGAAATAAAACAAGGAAAGGTGTGTTGAATTACTAAATTACTATCAGAATAATTTTAGCGTTTGCACCTAAGTGATATATGGTAAATTTTGTATCAAATTCTGCAGTATTTTATTGCAATTGTTTTGCATTTTCTGGCTGGGTAAACGTAAATGTTTTTATCAGGAACTAAATGTTAGATCTTAAAAGAGGGTTACTTAGAAAGGAGGCTTTTGTAAAGAGGGGATGTTTAAAATATTAAGTACAGTTGCTACTTGACTCATGACTGACAGTCTACTGACGAAACGTTTTTAATTTTCACAGACTTATGGAAAGTTGAGAACAAGATTTGAAAACGAAATGGCAATTATTTTGCAAAGACAGCTCAAGGTAAATTAATATTCGTAAATTAAATTAATAAAGTAAATTTTCTGCATGCCATTAAATCAGTATAATAGACACTTCAGGATGCGTTTTTTGGATTAACTTTAGCTTAATTTTGCATGGCATGCAATTTTAATTTTTCAAATGACCCGTAAATTTTTTTATTTTTAGGAGAAAATGAAATTAGCCAAAGAGTTTGAATCACAACTGCGTAAAATTAAATCAGTAATTGACAAGGACAAAACGTCACTTCAAAGACAACATTCTAAAATTTTGAAGAAAGCTGAAAAGTCTGGGTACGTTAGTTTTTATATTATTTTTTCAAGTGTTTTATTTATTATATTTTTAAACTAGGTTGTCATATTCATAATTCAGCGGGCTTTTGTCTGTTAAGCGCAGGTCTTTTGTCAAATATACGCATTAATAAATTCAATAATCAAATTGGGGGTAAATAGATTGTTTTAGTCAGGTTAAGAGTACCAGTCTAAGTAAATTTGTGAGTGCTAGTAAAATTGTAAAATTCTGAGCACAGAGCTCAATAAGCGAAATGGTTAATGCGATGATTGAATTTTGGTTAGAGTAAAATACTGAACATTTTTACATCTTGCAAGAACACTGAAACTATACTCTTTGAAACAATTTAATCTTTAAATTTTGGCTGAGGAAACAAAATAAATGCTCGTGCAGAATAAGTTAAACTTTATCAAAAATATAAAACCTTTTAATAATAAGTCGTTCAATTAATAATGATTTTATTTTTACAAAATATGGACACATTTGTATGATAAAAAGCAGTAATTTTATTAAGACGTGTCTGTTAAATCAATTTTGGATGAAATCAAACTTTGCATCAAGAGTCCTTCTCATAAATGTATTAATGGCATGACTTACTTGACTTAGTTTCACACTCCAGAGAGCCTTGCCATATTCCTCATAAATCGATCCTGACAGTTTTGCTCGGCTGTAACAGAGGCAATCCAGTGTCTGCCCTGACTAAATCTGTCCATTGTTTGGGAGGTCTTTCTTTTGGACGCTTTTTGGTGAAATCAGTCTTGTATGCAATTTTCACAAAGCCTTTGTCATCAGATCGGTTTACATGG
>JAYJMH010028034.1:0-17745 GCA_036873815.1 Phacellophora camtschatica
TGTGCCTGAAACTGAAAGGTTATGTATAACCCGTGTCCCCTGCTGGAAACAAGTCATCTCAAGACTTTCGCGGGCTAAGGCACGTTTAAATACAATAACTCACTCACTCACTCAGCTACTTGTCTTAATTTCTATTTGATTTAATTCAGTTTAATTTGTTAATTTTCATGATTACTCCTGTAGTCATAGATAATAATGTATGGGATACAGCTCCCATACCCATAGCCCAGGCAGGCATGCGCGGGGACTACGTTCCCTCCACAACTACTTTGCCTTCATTTTCTGTTGGTTGATTTTATAAAGAAGTGGCATTTTCTGCACAGATTTTGTCAAAATTAAAAAGGTTATCTGTGCCTTTGCTGGTGGAATCCTTCAAAATTGAGGTTTTGATAATATATCTTCTCTCAAGCATAAAAGGGGTCAAATTTCTCCACAAAATATCTGGCTGTGACCAATTTTTCTGTGCAAATTTTGAAGGTTTCAACTTGCATTATCTGCCCAAAATAAAAACTTTACAGTCTGGTCCTTAGCCACTTCGAAGATATACTGCCATTAAATAATTATCTTCCTTTCCTGCCACCCACAAAATACAAGCTTTCCAGTCAAGAAAACCTACTTCTTTCCAGCAGGTCTTTATGTTTTCCAAGAAGACCTCTTTCAATCGTCTTCCACAAATATCCTGGGTCAACGACCCATTCAATTGTCACAGGTTTTTGCTTTCTCTCGACATGATCTAGTGTCACCAACTGAAGTTCTGCAGCCTTTGCTTGATGTTCACCGCACTGCAAAAGATTGAAGCATAATTTGTCTCCAATTAATAGAGCTCGAAAAGTGTAAAAACATTTATTATTGACATTTTCGTAGGTGAACTCGTAGCAATCGGGATCCAACTGCTTCCATCTTTCAGGCAACTTGGAGCCGTCCAGTTTGTCTGTGCTGGCTGCAGTTAGGCCTTGTGGCGTTTCTTCTTGGCAGTCGTGGCTTCCAATACAGACAAACTTAAATTCATTTTGAACTAAAACACAATGCACTGCTACTACAATCAGTTGTTCTTCCGTATCTGGCTTGTGGCTGTTAATTATACGCTCGAGTTTATCTTTGATTTCACTATCCAAAAAAGAGGTGTTATTCTGCTTCTCCGTGGAAGCCATTTTTGATCTTTGTAAACGAAAATTTCTTGGAAGATGTCATTGCAGTGTTATTGTTGCTGTTGTTGCTTGCAGATGTTGATGTCCTTCAAATGTCGGCGGCGGGAACTTCCAAGATTGAACTGCAACAGAAGTACGATCTTTTGCATTCAGAGCAATCACATTGAAAGAAATGAAAACCAATTTCCAGAAGTAACTATTTTGTAATAGGAAAATCATGAGGTAAATATTGAATGTTAACTGTGAGCAAAAAGACTCCAAAAACTCACCCCAAATTTGTTGATAATTTGTCATACATTTATTTTGTCTGGATGGATAATAAAGTGATACAGATTTTGATACTAATTATGAACATTTTCTTGATGATGCTTATATATTATACATTATATATAGCAATAAAAAAAACATGCCAGACTGCAAAGTTTTATTTCTGCGCACAGAGAGACGGGGAATTGATGAATTGCCAAGTTGTATGATAGAATATGATACGAATATGAACATTACAGAATACACTATCGCCTAATGAGAACTAGAAAGGAAATAAAACTCAGAGTTCCCCAGGATAACAGCAAATTCCAAAATGATTCTGTCTTGATGAAATGTGAAAAAGCTGGGGCCTTAATTTAGGGCTTAATCAAACCTGTTATCTTTGCCCCCAAAAGGTGACTAAAAAATATGGTAACAGGTTTTATTAAGGATAGTGCTGAGAATATCACTCAAATCCATTAAAAGATATGTTTAAGTAATCCTCAAAAGTCATCCTCTACAGTCGATTTAAGGTTATTGTACCCCTTCCGGAGATGATTTTCAAAAATTAATTCTCTGCTGTCGGCTTTTAAATAAATCATGTAGATGTATACATCATTCTATGTAGAATTTAATGGAGAATCCATGAAAAATGTGTAAAAAATTTAATGTATAAGCGCTAATGATATAGTGAGGATTTAACACAAAATTTACCACCCAGGCGACAAATGCTCCTTGTACCTCCCCTTTTGCTATTCAAGTAAAACAATGTATCAGTAAAGTGCTCAGCGAATTTCGATATGTTGTGTAATCTCAGAATAACTAACATTCAAATTATTGTTAATGATTTTTCCTATTTCAAAATTATTGTTAAAGACTTTTCCTATTTCAAAACCTTTTAAAAGTCGGACTGTTGGATTGTAGGAAAAACCCTGACACAGTTTCGAAGAGCAATACTTTATAACCCTGTGTGCGAAATTTCAATGAAATTGATTGGCCCGTTAGGTACAAGGAGCTTTTGGAATGCTAGCTGGTGTTCCTAAATCCTGTTCTGAGAAATCGAGCTTTTAGCAGAATGGTAAAAAATTGGTGCGAAAAGTGATTAACAATCTTTGTGCAAACAAAAAGCCAAAAGACAAGCTATTGAAGATAACCTTTGTCATTGTTGAAGAGTTGTTTAAGCAAACCCTCAAGTTATGTTGGGTCCACAAAAACCACATTTGCAATGTCAGAGGAAAGGAATGCAGTCTTAGAATTAAACTTGGTTTTCAAAATGGGAAGATCAAAATTAGATGCCTGCCATGCTGAAGCAAATGGATAAAATTATGTAAGCCTTGGATATCATAATAATAATAATAATCAATAATGAAACTTATATTAAATCGAATATTCGGTTAAACACTGTAAACTCACATATTTTAGGAAAATGATTAGCATTTAAACCACAAAAGTGTGTGCATTAACTCTGTGGTCATAATATAAGGATAATATAAAACTTTGGCTGTACTTATATGAGCATTGTGTTAACATAAAAATGATGGTGGATTGGATAGTTGGTAGAAAGCAGTTGATGAAAAATTCATTAAATTTGAAAATTTATCTTGTCGGAGGAAATCTCCAATGCAACCGAAATGCTAATAAAACTGAAAATGCCACAAATTACGTGAAAGTTAATGCTTCTAATTTCTTGTCAGGAACTATGTGAACTTTTGTGAATGTTTTTACTGATATTTGACATATCTAATATTATTTTGAGAGTTCTACATACAATATCTTCTCAATGAGAGATTCCATAAACCAAGAATGTGAAAGCCAGACACTGAAAATATGTCTTCAGATTCTTTCAGATATTATTTAATTTTGCGTGCTATGCAAGCACATATCCACTTAAGTAGCATACTCAGGCAAAACTAGTAATATTGTGACATCTTAGTGGCTAAAAAAGAATACGATTTGCTAATATTTTTAAAGTTTATTCAGCAACTTTTTGAAACTTGAGTTTTTATAAAAAGATGGACTCGGTACTATGACAGTAGTGCCATGACATCAATGGCTTCATCTTACGAAAATACCTTCACCAATATTTTCATCTAACGAAAATATCTTTATTAATATTTTCGTCTTACAAAAATACCTTATATCATCATCTTACAAAAATACGTTCAGCAATATCTTCATCTTACGAAATTACCTTCATCAATATCTTCATCTTACGAAAATACCTTCAGCAATGTCTTCATCTTACGAAAATACCTTCAGCAATGTCTTCATCTTACGAAAATACCTTCAGCAATACCTTCATCTTACGAAACAACCTTCAGCAACATCTCCATCTTACGAAAATACCTTCATCAATGCCTTCATCTTACGAAATACCTTCAGCAATACCTTTATCTTACGAAAATACGTTCAACAATACCTTCATCTTACGAAACCACCTTCATCGATATCTTCACCTTACGAAAATACCTTCATCAATGGCTTCATCTTACAAAAATACCTTCTTCGATATTTCCATCTTACGAAAATACCTTCATCAATGATTTCATCTTATGAAATTACTTTTATCATTATCTTTATCTTACGAAAATACTTTTTTCAATACTTTCATCTTACGAAAATACATTCACCAATATCTTCATCTTACGAACATACCTTCATAAATATTTTTATCTTACGAAATTAACCTTTTCAACATTAACACATTATTTCATACAAATATAGGCCATGTGCATTTTATTTGTTTATGAAACTGTGTGCTAAAATGAAACGGACGGAGCTAACTTTTTAAAGCATGCATTGCAATAGTCGGGAAGCCGTTAAAAATGATAATATTCTTCTTGATGTTGATGATATTTCGATATCTTTGCACAGTTTTTAATTTTTGAAAAAGACGACACCACATAAAAGAGCGTGACACATGAACAAAAATAGCATCAAATGGATGGCTTATTGGTTTGTCGACAATATACTAATATTCCGTATTACTAGCATTCTTAATCTGCTACTAATATTCCGTATCAAACAGCACACATGTTTTCACGCGATTTTCTTTCACGACACTTGGATTTAAATTTGCCTCTCATACAGGGTAGCAGACCGAAAAGTTATTTCAGTTGTCCAAGTTCCATACCACTAACTTTTTTAACTTTTTTTAAGAACAAATTTATTGAGTGTACTACTACTGAGACTACTGAGCGAGAGAAATTATTTTAAGGAAAAGGTCTTGGTTTTGTGAGACCACTTGGGTCTTGGTTTTCCAAAATCCTCCTGACTGCTATGTCTATTGTTTTCTATCAATGTTAAAACTCTTTTAAATTACCAACCGACCCATTTCTTTTTTCAAATCAAAACGACTACCATGACACTAACCAATGAGATTTGTGTTAAATAGTGTTCTTGCAATGTTTCTCATCAACATTTTTACGACTTAAAAGCTTGCAGATTTGGCTGTTTATAATTTAAATTTTTTTGTAGCTGAACGTGGTCACAGATGACTGGATAATATCCCAATTTTTATTTTGTCTCTCAGCTTGGATGTTGTTTAGAGTAGAATTTAGGATTTGCAGCCTTTGATTTTGAGGAATAACCCTTTATACGTGTGAATATTTTTCTTGTGTCACCTGGTATCTGTTTGCTAAAAGAATTTTTTTGTTAATTTTTTTTTTTTCGTTCTCCTATCTTCCATTAAAAGTTCACAAAATGTTTAAAAGTTGATATGGTTAACTAATTTCCATGCTGCAAATCTAAATCGTTATTCATACTATGCTCTTCAGTTAACCTAACCGTGTTTATTTCAAAATAACAGGTTTTATTTTTGGTTGCCAGATTCTTCAGATATGCTTTTGGATAGAGATTATTTTCATTCAAGTGAACCATTTTTGGATTCTCCTTGTAATAAAAATGCTTCAACAATACTGCACAATTGTCTTTACAAAAAGTCATCCAAATTTCGTAAATACTGTCATTCATTATTCTTAAAGCACTTTCAATTCAATGATAATGTTCATTGATACATTGGTGATTCATCAAACTCATGCAAAGTTGTTGGTTCTTTTCCGAGATCAAGGAACCCATTTTTATCTGGCCAATACTTTCTGATTCGACCCGGCTTAATATTTACTTAACTTTTTAATATCTATAATGTCTAGTATATGTATAAGAATGTGTATATTCCAGTTTATTTCAGGATTTCAATTTTTCTATCACAATGACTTGAAAAGACTATGGATAATTTGCTATGGAAAATCAATGCAAAATACCGAATACCAACAACCACGAGAAAAGCTTTTCCTGCGACAAAAATGCATCCAGTCTAGAACATGTTTTATGCGAAAAACAGAGTGCTGACCTGAAGAGCAGTAAAAGTAATTATTTTAAATTCGTAACGAGAATTAACATTGAACGAATTTAAGAAATGAAACGCAATTTTTTGGGGAAATTTAAAAATTTTAAATGATCATTAGTAGGTGTTGTACTTTATCTTTTTCACTTCGGCAAGGACCATGTGGCCCATTGCTAAAGAAGGTAAAACGCCTTTTTCAGGAGGTAAATGCGGGCAGAACTTTTAATTTCAAATTTTTTAACGTAAGTTTGTCTTTTTAATTGAGTTGGTTTTTTCTTTGTACCCCCTGCAAAATTAAACTTACATTGGATTTGCCCTTTGATTGGAAATAAATCCGGGTGTAAAAAGGTTAGCATCACAAATTTCAAGACTAAACAATTTTAGACAAACAACTTCGGACAAAAATAAATACCTTATAATTCAAAGGATATGCGTTTTGTATACAACTGAGCGATTTCCGATTGGAGACAATTGATTTCAAAATAACAGATTTTACACTTACGAGTGCAGTCAATTAAATCAAAATAATCCACCAACGTTCATTCTGTTATTAATGAATTTGTACCCAGTTATGTTTACATACGATTTGATTTTTGGACCCTAGTTTAAGGAATTGTTCAACAAAATGGACTCAGTTCTGGAGATGTAGGGATAAAGTCTTAGAGAATATTTGAAGCAAAACCCACCCATATTTAGTGCACATACCTGTCACGGTATATTAGCGTGTACTCCCTCGGGTTGCGATTTACTTGGCTGCGTTATAAGGCGTTAAATGAACAAGAGAGAATTCCATGAAACGAAAGATTCAGTTTTGAATATGAAAATATGATTTCCTACTGTAAAAATAGATTTGACACCCTCAACGCCAACGCAGCAAAGCTTGTCGTAACAAACGGAACCACAAAGTTTTGCTTTTTCTGTTTATTTTGATTTTATTGAGTGCAGGTGTGAAATCTATTCTTTCAAATCGCAAATCGTTTTTTTTTTTAATTACCCCCTTGTTCATGAGATGTTTTTTTTAGCTATAAATCAGGTTTTTATTTTAATGCTGAATATTTTGTGTTACAAAATCTGCCCAAAAACTAGTTTTTTTTTAATTTTGCACCAGTGTCTTAATTATTTTTGTTTTGAATTCATTTCATCCTACCCGTAATTTTGTTCTTCTTCTTTGAAGGGAAGAGAAGATTGGCATCAGTAAGGCCTATATGTCCAGCTTGTGGTTTAACGTTGCGATTTGGAAAAATCAAAGAACATTACGATAAAGAACTTAATCAAGTTGATAATCTTAGCGACCCAACTTCAAAGACGTGAGCTGCTTAGCTATCTTTTTAATTTCCTTTTCAGTGCAACTGTCATCAGGAATTAGTTAAAACGACAATGCTTGCCAAAAGTCCCTGGAAGACTCACTTATCATTCATCAAATTCGATACTATATTTTTTCAATGCCTGTATTTACCATATTACTTTACCCCCCTCCCCCGAAATAATATTGTTCTGTTTATAGTGCAGTGTCCCACGGATATGCTCTAGTTGTTTCTATTCCAATATTGATTGATAAATTGTCGTATCAACATTGTTCTAAAGGGGAGAGAGGGAAACTGGGGTACAGGTTTGAGAAATTTAACAAGGTATTCCAAGACTCTTGGTAAGAATTGTAATTGTAAAATGTTGATTATGACTACTTGCTGTAAACAAATCTTGTGCTGATTTCATTGGTCTTTATTTTTGGATTTTATATATAATTGTTGTTTCAATATAATTGTTGCATGAAAACGTTGTTAAAACTGGGCATATTTTTCCACATCATGCAGTAAGTTTCAATTTAGCTGAGGAAATAATTAGTTCTGATAACGATTGCAGTCAATAAGTAAGGATTTTCATTGCTTCTGAAAAATTCAACAGATCAGAAAAATTTAAACTTCTCAATTTTGTACAACACGGTCAAAAATTTAGAGAATGTGTTCAAGGCCGTAGACAAATACAATTTTTTGAATTATGAAGTGTCCACTGTTGAGTTTCTTCTTCTAAGTTATATCTGCAAGTTTTTCTCGAATACGATCCTTATCCCTTTCCTAGTTTTAAAATCAGCCCATTCCTTTGTTGTTGTTAAATTTTGTGTTTATTCACATTCATAATCTAGAATTTGTTTTTTGTTTCATTGCAAGACGGGTGCATGAAACAAAGTGTTAACTTGCTCGTTTTACTGTCAACCTTAATGGCTGTTCTTTTGGGTGGAGCGTGAAGTTACAACGCAAGAAAAGGAAGAAGATTTTTAGTAAAGCATGAGCATAAAACTTTACTTTTTGTAAATAAAACCAGACTAAAATTTGCTGAATTTACGCTTGGCCTAAATAAATACCATGTTTCCTGAATACCTATGGTTAAATCAGTAACATTACCACGATATATATATTTTTTTTACAATTATTTGTTTTTTACCAAGCTCTATGAAATGGATAAAGAAGATCAATTCCTCCTACAAGAAGGTAATTGTTTCATTTTTTAATTCCTGGTGGACTAGAAAAGTTAGCTCAGTTTAAACAATCAATCAGATATGAATCATGCAGTTGATATTGAAAATTTATAATTGTCATATAATTCATTCTTCTTCAAAGTTGGAGATTGCGACAATTCAACTGTATGTCCCCTTGAGAGCTTTCAATGTTTATTTAGCTTCAGTTATCATGAAAACTTGCTATCTCCAACAAATTTTCATTCTTCTTCAAAGTTGGAGATTGCGACAGTTCAACTGTATATCCCCTTGAGAGCTTTCAATGTTTATTTAGCTTCAGTTATCATGAAAACTGGCTATCTCCAACAAATTTTCATTCTCCTTCAAAGTTGGAGATTGCGACAGTTCAACTGTATGTCTCCTGGAGAGCTTTCAGTATTGAATTTGCTTTGTTTATCTCAAAAACTTGCTAGCTTGAGCAAATTTTCATTCCATTTGAGAGCTCGAGATGTCAGGATTCAACTGTGTATATATATATATATATCCCTTAAGAGCTTTCAATGTTGGTTTGCTTTTGTTATTTTGAAAATTTGCTATCTTGAGAAAAGTTTCATTCCCTTTGAGAGCTTGAGATGGCGGGATTCTTCAATACAGCCCTTTTTTCAGAGCTTTCAATATTGATTTTGCTTCGTTTATCTCAAAAATTTGCTATCTTGAGAAAATTTTCATTCCTCAGCTCGAGCTGGTGGGATCACACTGTATATCTCTTGATTTTGCTTGATTTAGCTTCAGCTATTGTGATCATTCGCTGTCTGTTAGCGGGATTAAACTGCATATCCCATTTGAGAGAGCTTTCAGTGTTAATTGCGCTTTGGTTATCTCGAAAGCTCTCTATCAAATTTCCAGCATATTTTCATTCCCCTTGAGGGTTCCAGATTTCAGGATTCAACTATAATTGTAAATGCATTATTTTGCAGGGTAAAGAAGGTTCAGAAATGCCTACATGGATGGCCTGTATCAATAAAAAGCTAGTTTCTGGTGAAACCTCTACAAATGTAAAGCTTTTTATTCTGAAACTCATTACAAATGAACCAAAGGTTAGTATGCTTTGCTACACTTGCTACGTGTCGGCTCGCAAACTGCATTTTTCTGAGTGTGCCCGAGTGAACTGAATTTAGTTTGTGTTTTTGAGTGATAACATGATTTCTTGTTGCTGAAACACGACATGCCATACTGCAATAGAGTGTAGCTTTCTTTTGTGTTTTTTCAATTAAATAAGACTTCAAATCAGTTTGATGAGATTTATTCGATATTGTATTGATTTCTTTATTGAAAAGTACAGCAGACAATGTAAACTTTTTCTCAGCTTGAAAGAAAAAACTATAACTGGTAAGACTTTCTGTTGATACTTAATTAAAATGGCCCTGGTGTAGCATATTTTGTGTGCATCATCTCAGATGTACACTGGCATTCAAAATACACACAGGTCAACCAGCCTTATTCAGTCTAATAAATAAACAAACTTAAATTTTGAAGATACTTTTTATAAAGTTTAATTCCAAGGAATAATGGCCAAAACACTAAGAAAAATTTTTTATGTTGGCAAAACGTTTTTGTCAAATCCACTAGTTCCGCCATCATGGAGATCTATCAAACTTTGGAGATAGTCCACTTTTGATTCTTGAATTGGATTATACCACCGAAGGTTATTCCAACAACTAATTTCTACGTTTCTACGTAATTTATTGCCATCATTATAGTGATGTAAAGGTTTAAATCTGCAAGGACTCTGGCCGTGAAAATGATGCTAGGAACAGAGACAACTTTTGTAACAATAGTGAAATTGACACACTAATTTTAACGCGATTAGGCGTCAAAACAAAGCAAAGCTCTCTCAATTCGAAAATGTATACATTTCCTCCACACCCCTGCATGGCTTTGCTTGTTTACATTTTCCAATTGAGCTGGTTTCTCATTGTTTTCAACTGATAATTCCTTTGAAATTGGTGTGTCAATTTAACTATCGTTACAAAATTTGCTTCTGTTGATGCTAGGACAAAACAAATAAATGTAACACTTGGTATTATTTTTATTTTATCTGAATGTCATCGTTTTCGATGTGATTTGGCATTACGGGATACTAGTACATAGAGTATTGGGTATGACTTGACACCAACACATAGCATCTACGAGCATTAAATTCTTATACAAACAGGTATTTGAGCCGTATGGTAAATTCTGGCTCTCGCCAATTGTCCAGTTTCTCATCAATGAGAAAGTGAAGGGCGCTGCTCTGAATTACTTGGTTATTGATGCTATTGTCGTCATGCTATCTTGGTCTGACACTGTTATTCCAGAGGTAACGCTATATGTAATTGGTATTTATTTCATTTAATTCTGAACTAAGAACATATTAATTAGGTTTTTGTATTGTAAATGTATATTTTGATAAATTATGCGACAATTTCATGTCATAAGTTTGTTTATTTACCTATGGTTTATTGTGATTGCACGCCGGATGGATTAAGTGCATTAATTTTCAAGGGTGTTGCAAGAATGTTAAAGAACTTTACCGGGATCATCTATTTTTTGTAAAATCTCAAACTTTTTGAATTTCATTTGGTGCTTTTGGCTATGTCCAATGTTTGTATTTCTGTTATTTTCTTTTAAAATTGTCCAATGCGCTATCATGGAAACTCATTTTCTATTCTTTCTCTCTTTCTCTCTATGTGCCATATCCTTTTGAGACGTGGCAATCATGTCTTTCCTCAGTTTCCTATTTTTCGTTTTCTTCAACAATTCTTGCTCCTTCACACCCCTTCTTTGTCTCTCTGGTACACGTTCTGCCATCCATGTGCTCAAACTCTTCAAGCACAGTTGCCTGAATTTTGGTTCCATGTTTTGCCTGGATCCTCTGATTCAATTGGAATGAGGTTATTGCTCTGAGAGCAATATAAACAAATGTTTTTTAACGGATTGTACTGTAACACCGTTATTTTTACAATCTTTAGGGGCTGAAGCTCTTACTAGCATTGTATTGTTGTTATTATTTACAGGATTCAGTCGTGGGAAAAACTCTAGCCAGCAGCCTTCTCGATTTTCTGGTGACGAATTGTCATCACAGCAATAGAGCAGTTTTGAAAAATAACTTGCAGGTCATCAAAACTTTGACAAAAGTTTGGAAAGAACGCCTTGATATTCCTTACAAGTAAGTTTGTCTATTGCTTCCCAGATTTCGGAATAATTTTCTGAATAGTTGTAAATATTGCGCAAATGTCGAGGGAAAACAGATTGTCTAATCTACGAAATGCTGTTCATTAAAGATTTGAAGCCAAAGTTGAACAAGCAGTCAGATTCCATCGCCGCCAAATTGTTCAGTTAGTTTTTTGGCGCCAATCATCTGAACCTCCAAAATTCTCATCACGTGATAAAAAATATTTATATTGTTTATTTTTCTATATTTACAAACAACGTAGTTGTAAAGAGTTGTTAAATTATTTTCTGAGGAATGAGATTTAAAAATTTGTTGTTAATAATTTATCATAGCTTTGCTAATCAAAGCTCATTTTTCAGTCAGCTTACAGAAACAGGTGATGAAATTTTTGGGACACAAAGGCATGGTCTCGTAGAAACAGCTCACTTTCCGTAGATTTACTTTTTTTTAATTTTAAAGGCCAATATTTCAAAACTCACTTTTCAGTCAGACATCGGAAATAGGTGATGACATTTTTGGGACATAAAGGCATGGTCGGGAAGAAACAGCTCAATTTTCGCAGATTTAGTTAGTTTTTGAAGGCACACAATGAAAAACTGAAATTTTTCAGGCAGGTGCCAGATAAATGTGTTGAAATATTTAGGACAACCAATAGTTTTGGGGACACGAAAAATAAGATTGCAAAATTGTGTTTGATCTTTTCAGGTTTATCTTTGACCAGTTTAAATGCAATGATCGAAACACAAAAGATAACATGACTGGCATACAGTTACTTGGTGTTATTCTCATGAATGGATTCCCTTCGTATCTCCCTGGTGTAACTGTTGATGAAAGAACGTAAGTGTACATATAGCTTTAATTATGACTTTCACCCCAGAAAGGACTGTATTGCTTATTGGTATGTCACTTAAAACGTGATTTTTTGGGGGTAAATGGAGACAGTTTTCCCGAATTAAAAAAGTAGATTTTTGTTGCAAAAAAACTGTTAAATTCAAATTCTTTATTGAAAATCTGATGAGATGGAAAAAACTGCATATGGGTATACCGTCAATAGAACTCTTTTCATGATCAATAACTTCTACAGTCAAAGCTCTCTTACTCTTTCGTTTGTCAAGTTTGGCCTCGTTTCTACTTAAAATTTTTTTACGAAGTTAGAGTTTCAAGTCAATTACTCAAATACTGTTTTTCTATCCAGGTATTACATTGCATTGTCGCACAATCTTCTGTTCAAGTACAAAGATGTCTATGCCTCTGCAGCAGAGGTCATTGGACTTGCAATCAAGAACACTTTTGAGAAAGACAAATCTGTAATTATCATTTAATTATTAGGTTTTTAGAAACATATACTTTGGCATATGTTTAACAACAAACGTTTCTAAATTTGTTTTTGTTAACATGGCAGATGTTGTAACAATAGTGAAATTGACACACAAGTAATTAGCTATTCAAGACAAAGCGAATTCTCTCAAGCAGAAAATCGAAACAAACAAAGCCATGTTTTGATTTTCTGCTTGAGAGAATTGGCTTTGTCTTAAATGGCTAATCTCTTTGAAATTGGTGTGTCAATTTCACTATTGTTACAAAGTCTGCCCAAATCCAAAATCTTAATATCATTTTTGCTTCAACCTTTCTACCCCCTGGAAGTATCATATGGCCCGTTGTTAAACACCTCAAAATGTCATTTTGTCAGGGGATAAAAACAAATGGCGTTCTATTAATTTTGAAGATTTTGATTAAGTTTATCTCTTGAACTAAATTTGTTTGCCATATAAACATTAAGCTACACCTCCTTAAAAATGAAGAGTCAAGAATTCGAGAACCAAGATTAAAGAAATAAGAATGAACTGTTTGAACGTTTTTCCCGGGTGAATGCAATATTCAGCTTAGTGGAGAGTTAGACTGCATACGATGAGACGCATAGTTTTTTTCTGGTGAGGATTTGGGAGCAATTAAATTGCAGGTCCTGTAAAAGACAGAAATTCAATTGACATTTATTCACCCCTGTATTTGAGTGAAAACGTACAATTATGGCATGTTAAATATATTTTTTGGCTTTGTTTAAAAAAATGCAGATTGTAAAAACTAGATACTATAGGGCTAACGAATCATGTTTGTAAAAAGTTAAACTTTTAATTGAACTTTCTTTACTTACGACTAATTTTTAGTTTTCACTAATTTAACTTTTGGCTGTAGATTTTAAATCGTAATTTTCAAACTAAAATTGTTAGTGTACTTTAATAAATCATTAGGATAAATTTAATTTGTTTGTTCGTGGCTTTTTTCTTTAGAAACGTTGTCCTGTACTTGAACAAGCATGCGACAGGCTGCTAGAATTGAATTCTAGTAATCCAGACAGGTTTATTACATGTTTGCATCGTATTCAGTTGAACTATGGACCTATCGTCGACAGGCAAGTATCATGCAATTTTTACATTCTTTGAGTGAATGTTTCTGTAAAGCGGGCACTATTTTAAAGAGGTATTTTAACTAATAGCCCCTTTATAAACATAATAAAACGTCACATTTTCAGGAAGTTAAGAAAGATGGTTTATTTACTTTTAATAAGAAAGAAAGATGGTTTATTATATTTAAGAAAGAGCGTTTATTTATTTCAAAAGTTTTCACAATTATTTTTTAGAATTAATTTAGTTTTATTCTGGTAAAGAGGGAATTTTGTACAACAACAAATTTCTGTTTCGAACATCTGAGTTACGATTTGAAAGAATAGATTTCACACTCCGAGCGCACTCAATCAAATCAGAACAAATAAAGGCAGCAAGACTTTTATGATTTCGTTTGTTATCATTTTCTTTGCTGCGTTGAAGGTGTGAAATCTCTTCTTTTCTGTGGAAATTCGCATTGTCATGTTTGAGATTACAATCTTTTGTTTTACAAAAATCACCTCTGTTATTGTGCTACTCTCTGTCTGCTCAATAAAAACTTACATAAAGTTTATCTATTTAGCAGAATATTTCCAGCTACATTTCTTCAAAAAGACAAAATTTATTCTTGCTATTTTACTAAATAGCAAGAATTAAGTGTCTTCTTCTTCTTCTTTTACTTCTTCTTTTACTTCTTCTTTTTCTTCCGGATAAAGTAGTAGGAGCTAAAATTCAGCTTTTTGTAATTTCATGAAAGCATTTTTTCATAAATCTGACTTTTCGTACATCTTCTAAAAATCTTTCTTACATCTTCTAAAAAATATTTCATGCAAACTCTGCTGGAAGGGAATTAAAATTTGGTATAGATGGCCAGTTTTTGAGTTAACCGAAGCTAAATAATCACTGAACACTCTCAAGGAATATACTGTTGATCCCTTGCCATCTCGAACTCACAAAAACCAAATCAACACCGAGCGCTCTCAAGGGATATTCAGTTGACTAATCCTTTCTATCTTAAAAGGGAATTAAAATTTGTTCAAGATGGCCAGTTTTTGAGATAACCGAAGCTAAATAATCACTGAACACTCTCAAGGAATATGCTGTTGATCCCTTGTCATCTCGAACTCACAAAAACCAAATCAACACTGAGCGCTCTCAGGGGATATTCAGTTGACTAATCCTTGCTGTCTTAAATCCCTAAAGGGAATTGAAATTTGTTCAAAATAACGAATTTTCGAGATAACCAACGCTAAATCAACACTAAAAGCTCTCTCAAGGGACATTGAAAAAATTTCGAGTTTGAGATGTTCAAATGTACTTGTTTAAAAGCATTTATTTATTTTAGAAACATAAATTTTATTTAATTCATTAAAGAATTTCTTTTATTTATAATTATTTTTCAGATTTGTTGTTCAGTTGATGTATATTCTTCCTTCACTGCACGGAATTTTGAAACAACAATGCCTGGAGATATTAGCTTCTCGAGTTGAGCATTTTGAAGAGCCACACGATGTTTTTATGGAATTGAAGAATAAAGGACTTGAAGCTTCGCTGAATCATCGGTAAATTTTTTTTTCTTACTTTTTGTTGTGTGTTGGAGTTTCAGGTTTTAAATCTTTAACATTTTCACGACCTGTTTTATTTCCAATTAACAAGAAAACTTTATCTTGCAGAAGAGATTTTATCCACGTAAAATATAAACTAACTTGCACGTTTCCACTGACCCATGTAAAAAAAATAAAACCGGGAAACACTAGTGCTCTCCAGTGAAAAAAGGTGAAAAAACTCTCTTTTTTTGGTAATTTCGATTTTTTTGTTGAGCCAGATCTCAGGCTATGGCATCATTGGAAACGGGGCCCAACTTGCACGTTTTTCTTTACAAGAAACTCCTTATCATTTATAAAAATTTCAGTGCTAGAATTTCTGGGATATTTCAATAGATTCGATTGTTCCTTTGTTTCTCATAGCAGATAGCAATAAAAAATTTTAAAAACTTTTAATATTAATAATTTTAATATCAATATTAATAATTTAATTTTAATAGTAATAGTAATGTCAATATTAATATTCTATATTAAAATGTTTATATGAATACTAATATGTTAAAAATATTATTAATTAAAAAATTTGGTAATTAAAAGTTTTAATAATTAATAAGAATATTTTAATAATTTTCTCGATTGTCTTACGTTTCAGAGACGAAGGAGTTCAGATTGCTGCTCTTAGTGTTTTCAACGGCCTTCTGAAGTATCTGTCAGCAGAACAGGCGCTTCCTTTCTTGAGTAGCATATCAAGAATCAAGCACCACACCAGTTCAACGCTGAGGCAGAAGATGTACGACATGTTTATGTGGATCTACGATACTTACAGGTATCATTTCATTTTCTTTTTACCCCTGGGGCATGGCGTCTCATCGCAGACCTTTCTTCTCCCACTGGATTTTATATAGGCTGGTTTCCATTTAGCCGTAACTGTCTGTGGCTGCCTGAGACTAACTCTTTTAAATTTCTGGTTCTGAGACGCCGTCAGGCCGTGAAAGGTTAATCAAATTCAACCTTTGGGCAGCCTCAGAGCACATGCCGCAGGAGTCATCACAAGGAATATGTGTCTCTGCGATCGGGCCGCAGGCAGTCGCAGGTGACGTCATAGGCAGTTACCAGATAGCTGTGCTCAAGTGTCCTATGCGGGTATTTTCAGAAGCAATTGCTACGATATTGCGTTTAGGTAAAGGTGCGTTTTTGGCAAAATTTGAAGTCAACCAGGCATACAAACTGTTGCTGGGCATACAAACTGTTGCCGGGCATACAAACTGTCCGCAAAAGGGAGCTTTCGTTAGGCAACTGATTTAGGTCTTTTGACAAATAAAGCATATATTTTGTATCTTTAAATAGAGTCTATTAAACTACAGTGAGCAAAAGCACGAAGTTTCTTTGTCTATATCGATTCCGTTTCTGTATTTGAAAGTGAAAATTAATTTTGAGGATTGATAATGTTGTCGTGTTGGTTGGAGACAGGGATATTTCTTTAAAAAGCTTACCGGGTTCTTCTAATGTTTGTTTTAATGTCTGAAAAAATTGATTCAATGTCTCACTTTATGAAACATTGTCAAATGTTGCGAGACCGTTCGGAGGTTTCATTGTTCCAATGTTCGGAAAGAAGTTAGAGGTTTTGTTGCTTTAACGTTCTTTCGAAAACTTGAAGGTTCATTTGTTTCTTTGCTTAAAAAAGTTATTGGTTCCATTGTTTCAACGTTTGAAGTTCTATTGTTTAAAATTTGAAAAGTAAAAGTTAGAGTTTTTATTATTTCAATGTTTGAAATGTTGCATGGCATCTGCAAGCACGTAAATTGAAGAGTTGAACATCACGGAGTTCACACTTTCATAAATAATGAACATTTGTACAGTTTTGCGATGAATAGGCCCGCCAAATTAGAAAACGAAATAACAAGGAGACTTCATACATAACGTAACGTCGTCATTCAACTGACTTGTGAACTTTTGTTGCAAAACAACGCTGTTCCTAGAATGTTTTTTTTTTCAAATCTATGTCAAAGATTGAATCTACAGTTAATTAACTAAAACAATTAAAGTCATATTTTTACTTTTTCTTATGATTTATTTCATTCTTGAACTGCTCAGAAAAATGCAAAAGAAGACGCTGAGTGTCGAATTTGGTGTAGCGGACGGCAGCCCGTTGACCGGACGGTGTGTGAATGCCCGCGAGCTGCCATTATTCCCAAGCTTTGGTCTCTGTGGATAACCCACTACACCAATGGCTCAGCTATTTCAAAGATTGATTTATTCGTTATTTATCAGGAAAAGATGATGCAATATTTCATAATCCATCTAGTCTAATATTGAAACACTATTCTATTACACTATTAAATTCTCACCACGTGATAAAAAATCTCTCTATTGTTTATTTTTCTATATATACAAACAACGTCTTTTATTTCATTT
>JAYJMH010028045.1:0-17741 GCA_036873815.1 Phacellophora camtschatica
ATCCAGATTACGTTATTAACCTATATTAATCTTTACAGAAAAAATTCAATGACTGAGGAAAATATTTTTAAAATAAAACTTTGCTCTCCAAGGACGAAATATCAAGTTTCGCGCGCGCGATTGATCACTCTCGTGAGGCCACCGGGGCGCTTGCCTGCGCGCTGTCATGCGCGTCACACTGAAAGCCCTGCATATATTTACGCCAAGACAATACAAGAGCAATAAAAAATTGGATATATCTCCGGCGTAGGCTACATGGAATCCAGTCCTGTCTGCAGCCAGACTGTAAACTTTTTATTTTGCACAGAATGTAAGTTAAATAAAACCTTCAAAAATTGTGAACACGGCACAGGCATATTTTGCACATAAATTTGTGAGAAAGAAATAACAGAAAGATATATTTTTAAAAACTTAACTTTGTGTGTATGAAGGAACCTTTTAATTTAAATGTTTGTCAAAATATGTGCAGAAAATGCCTCTGATTAAAATTTGATTAATTTATTTGTAGAATACCATTAACTACTACAATGAATGGGTGTATTATAAATGGAAAATAAAATTAAATGTATTCTACAAGATCCAAGAAAAGCATAGCTTAACCAGCCTGGGCCATAATTAACCAGCCTGGGCCGTAATAAAGGTGCTGAGTCATGTCAAATAGGCAGGGTATACCCAAATCTGCAAAAATTGTGATTCATGCTCTGATGATATCCTACTTTGTGATTGGTTATCTTACATTTGATGACATGAAATTATGATGTAACAAAGACCAACAGTGCAGTTATCACATTAAATTAACAGTGGGTCAATTTGATTATTGTGATAACATGAAAAGGATAAATGTGTGTTCAATAAACTTGCCTTTCTTATTAAGGCCCTTTTCATGTTGCTCTTCACTCATGACTGATTTTGACATTTCTTTGCCAAATCTTGAACACACAAAATGAAGCCATCACAAAACACTGTTGATTGCAAATATCTCCAGAACTATAAAAATTTTTGAAAAAATTTAAGACTTTGTAATTTCCCTAAGGTTGCTTTCCAATTCTCTGATTTATTAAGAAAAAATCAATTTCCTTTCAGTGGCATTTTAAATAATTGAGTCATTTTTAGTGTCATTTTTTAATTGAGTGAACAGAATTTTTATTTCTATTGATTTTTGCACACATTTGTGTTCAAGTTACAAAATTACAAAATTATTTCCCTGAGAGTGCGAGTGTGTTTTTTTTTTCCATGAGAGTGTGTGATTCCCTGCAAACATTATAGTCTATTGAATGGGCAAGTTCTCTGAGTCTTTGTACAAAATCTGTAGTTTATCTCAAATAGTTACAATGTTTGTTTCTGTTTCAGGTGACATCAGGGAAATCAAGAGAACAAAAAAGGGAAACCATTTTAGCAGGAAAAAGAGAAATGACAGTTGTGGGTAACAGAATGCAAATTGTATCTAGAATCCAAGCAGAAGAGGAGAGAAAGACTCTTTTTACTGGGACATCATTAAAAGTTACTACCTTGCAAACTTTTGCAGAAAGACAAAAACACAGAGAGACAGAACAGTCTGGCAATTCAATTTTGGTAACAACTGAAAATAGGAGAAATGAGATTGTCACTGAACCCGAGGGGCTGAGTGACTACAGCATATTTGAAGCCAGGAGAAAGGCTCAGCAAGCTGAAAAATCGGCTCTACATGAAAATGAGATTCCAAAATTACACTCACTGCATCCTATTTCTAGACCAAAAAGAGTGACACCAGTGTTTGAGCCTGAAGTTGAAGCAGCAATTCCTGCATCTACAGTAAGTTTTTATTTGTTAATGCCTACCACACATGGCAGAGTTTTTGTCTTTCATTTCCAAAGAAGCCCAAAAAGCAGCAGGAAACGAGGAATATCACGTGGCATCACAGTATTACTGGTTGCCCTCCTCATGATGCACAATCTTTGAGAGATTTTTGTTTTTGGTAACCACACACAGCTGATTTTTGTGTTCAAAATATCAAACATTTTGATTTCAAAGATGGCCTTTGAAAATAAAAGATCTTCGTCTTTGGCCACCACACTAGGGAGATTTTCATAATCTAAAAAAGTGTCTCCAGGAAAGATCAAAAGTAAGGAAGCACTTCCAACTTGCAATTGAGCGTTGATGCATTTTTTGCAGCCCTGTTGTTGCACCTGTCAATTGGTTGTAAGAGTAACATGATGTGAGAGTAACAACACTTTAGATCACAGAAAAGGTGTCTGTTGCTAAATATTTGTATTTTTTTAGTCAAGCCCTGGTAACATTTAGCAATTTGTAGGAAGTTCTTTATGTGCATTTCGTGCTTTACAGATTGTAATTTGTTTGCTCCTGCAGTTTTCTTTCATTTTTTTTTGTAGCGAAGTTCAAAAATTCTTGTTACAAACCTTCATACAAGTGTATCACAAGATGATATTTATGTAAGTATAATTTTTTTAAAGGAAATTTTAAGGAACCATTTTTAATTATTGTTTGTTTTGTATATAAATTATATTTAGTTTTTGACTTTAAATATTAGCCTGTCAGTGTCCTTGATCACCATTATCAGTTTAGTAACACTGCATTTTTGTAAAAACGAGTGTCTTTTAACTCACTGCAAATTGGAGACATCATATGGTACTTCAGAAAATAACACAGATTAGAGAAATAACTTGGGTAAATATGCATGAAAAGATGGAAGGATTCCTTTTTTTCATGAAGGAAAATTTCCATGAAATTCATATGTGTAAACTCACTTCTGATGCTATATACAGTATCTCTGTCCACACCATCTACACAATTTGACACCTACCAGGTTGTGTATCTCTGTATATATTTCTGTCCACATTATTCACACCATCCACACAATTTTGACATCTCCCAGGTTGTGTATCTCTGTATATATCGCTGTCCACATGGTCCACAAAATTACAAAGTGAGTTTTGTAGGAATTCTGACAACTTAAAGCTGGGTGATGCATTAATTAAAGCATTCAAATTAACCTTGCATTTCAGGAGTTGTTCAGTGCAGTTGCGCAGTTGAAAGGTGCAAGGGTGATTCGACCAGGTGTTGCAGAGGTAGTTTATCACACACCTGAAGATGCAGCAATGGCATATAAGAAGTACCATAGCAGAAACCTTGATGGTAGGTAAAGCTAAATGAGTCATTGATAATGAATACACATTGTTTTACAAGAACAACCTTTATGGGATACACAGGGCTGAAATTTTCCATGACAAGAAGAAACACATATATGAAACAGGTCAAGCCCAGACTTGAAAAACAAACAATAAAATTATCAAAAGATGCACAATTTTATACATGAGTGACAACAAATAATTATCTAAATTATTAGAGGCCCATTGAAAATCAGCTTTTACTGAGTGGCTACCTCTCCCTTTATTGTAAATGAACCGAAATATTTAAATTACATAACATGTCTACTTCATGTGCACTGTAATAATCAACATTTTTTTTTGTGGTGGCAACCTTGCATCACCATATAGAAGGATTTTGAGAAGTGCTTCATTAGAGAGGTTTGATAAGCCTTGAGGTTGTAATATAGTGTTAGTGGCATCGAGAAGACCCTGTCTTTGCACATCATAGCTATGACAGAGCAGCAAAAAGTGTTCCGTATCCTCAACTCCATCGTTGATCTAGCACATCGGATTTACTGTGTCTTCAAAGTTGATTCAATGAGAACACTGATTTATGATTTCGTAAGTTTGTATCACATTTCCATCATTCTTCGATCTCAGAGATACTGCTAGGCCTCGAGCATCTAGAGTACTCTTCAGTGATCCTCTTACTACTCTTGTCCAACGCTGTATCCAATCTCCAATCTACAACCTAACTTTCTTGATTTATTTTAACCTTCTCTAATTATTTATCAACTTTTGATCTACTCTAATTTACTTTTCAAAAATGTAATAAAAACGGTCTGGTTTAGACAGAAAGCGAAAGTTAACATAGACGTGAATAGGTAATTTCTGAATTAAATTTATAATCCTAACTGCAATATAATATCCTGGGTTGAGTATACTGACGTGAACTTATGAAATATACGTGAATGACTAATTTACCCTTTCACCCCCGGATTGATTTCTGCTAGACAGGCAAATCCTATGCATGTTTTATTTTGCAGGGGGTAGTTCATGCAAACCAACTTTACTTATAACATGAACTTACGATGAAATATCTGAAATCAATATAAAGTTCTGCCCGCATTTACCTCCTGAATCCTATAACAAAATTGTGCAGGATAATAGCATCATTACATCACGATAGTGTAAGCACGTTCCTCCTCCGCAGCGTCTCTCTTTTTTCCTGCGAAGGGTCTTCCCCCCACCTGCGAAGGAGAAAACGAGGCTATAATTTTCATGAAATTGGGTGCTATGTGTATTAGTTTAAGAGTATACGCGAAAAGTACATTCTTTAAAAATTTCAATCGAGGGCAAAATCTAACATGGGTAAAATAAAATTTTTAAAAATCATAAAGACGCTGCGGAGGAGCGTGGTAATGTAAGCATAAATGCAACAAATATTGCGCTGCTGTATAGGTAGTCCTTCATATCTGAGTTTTTTGGGAGAAATTTGACGCTCTTAATTTAATGCTTGAACATGGCTTCTTTTGCTTTATGGCACAATGTATCAACGTCCAGAGAGACTGTGTTTAGATGATGAAAATATTTTGAAATTTCCAGCTTTGACACTGAATTTGTTTTTGCAGAACCTATTTTAGCAGCTAACAAATTCATACAGCCGAACTAAAACAGGGTCTGCCAAACATTTTCAGGCACCTTTTTTGTAAATTGCAAGGCTGTATTTTGTGATTCTCACACTTAAAAATCTTGTTTAGGGAGCACTTGGTAAGAGAGGAAATCAAGGACCTTTTGGATGGAAAGGCAGCTCGGTAAGTTTGAGATCCTTAATTTTTTATCAAATATATACCGTATTGTCCAGGCTATAAGCCTTGCTTTTGTTACCATGAAATAGATCGGTTATACTCACGGGACACGGCACCTATTACCTGGGTGTCGCATCCACCACTGTTAAATGAGCGGTCATGATTTATTTGTATGTTTGTTTTTTAAGTTATTCACTCGTATAAAAAGCGTAAGGTTTTTTAAAATACGTGGTATTTTGACTTTAATGTAAATGTACATAGTTAGATATGGCGAACGTCTGAAGGTTGGGACTTGGCAATCTAAAAATAGATATAACTATTCTTCCATTCAAATCTGACAAACTAAATGAGCGTAATTGTTCATGTAAATACTTTTTTTTTAATTCTTCAGGCTTGCTGTGTTGTATGCCATAACAGCAGTTTATTTTTAGAGCGGAACCCTTTGCATCCGTACATTTACTTCAAGACTTATGTTATGTTTTTTTACGAGTGACCTTTTTCTGTTTTTAGGGCATAAATGGATTCCCAGGCGATACTGGAGTGCCTGGGAGGCCCGGTTTAAAGGTTAGTAAATATTGATGTTCCATTTAATGTAGCTACAAAAGTTTTTTATTTATGCTATTATGTTATAGATAACTAAAGTGAAACCGCTATTTGCGGATACCTTCCAACAACGAACCCCTCAAAGCAACATGCAAATATTTTGTTCCAAACTTTTACTGGATCGTACATTACACTACCAGACAACGGACGCCTCTCTACAACAGATAGTAACACAGGTCCCACAGGTGTCCGTGCTATGGAGGTTTCAATGTAGTTGCTTTTGCTAATTAATTTTCACCCTTCTCAAACAGGAGGGTGTACAATCCACCTTTTTGAGCTAAGGCTGCTATTATAGAAATATATCAAGCAAGAGAAGCAATTTTTGCATTTATACCATTAGCAATGTGGCCATTTTTTTACTTTAATTACTTTCTGCTGAGCAAGAGGTTTTTACCACTGCGGAGGAGGCTGTTTTTAATTTTAAATCTGCGGAGGATTATCTGCGGGGGAAAAGTGCGAGTTCTGTAAAGAGGGCACTGAAAAGCGAATAGAAAATACGACTTCTCTTCGCTTTCCAGGGACCTCCTTCGCAGAAGAAAATTAAAAATGTCCTCCTCCGCAAAGATAAAAGTCTCTTTCTTCGCAGAATTAAAAAAAACAATATTGTTTTATATTCCAAAATAAGATTATCCGCATTGATCGTGTTTATACCTCCATTTTTGTTGAAATTATATTGATTACGATTTTTAATTTGGATGAGTTTTGACCATGAAAATGACATAAAGACAAAAAAAATTACCTCCATGATAATAATTTTTACGATCCTAAGTTTTTCAATCGCTGCACGATCTTATAATTGTCATTTTTGGCTTTGTATTGAACGGTAAAACCTAAATGATATCTCACGTTTTGCTTGTTTTAAAATTTTGAATTACATCTCCGTTATGTACAACGTCCGGTACTGTCCGGTACTGTTAGAGGATTATCACAGAATTTGTACTTGTTGTTTTTAGGGAGAGGATGGCAAAAAGGGAGAACCTGGAGATTACGGAGCCAGGGTAAGTTGTTGATAAATTTTATTTTTTTAAAGAGAGTATGAAAAGATTAAATTGCTGCTCACTGCAAAGAACAAGTTTGAAAAAAAGTATGTTTGCCAAAAAGTTTCTGGCATTGTCAAAATGAGGCTCAAAGTTTCGTATTTGGTTCAAAGCCTACTTCAGCAGTGCTGATTTTGAAATATTTAACAATTACTATTAAACAAAATGTAGTCAAAATATATTTAAAAAATAGTCAAAGTAAATTTCTTTGTTGAATTTTGAGGCTCTGGATTCCAGGACAAATAAGCTTACAACAAGATATAAGCAATCTTTTGTTTGGTTTTTGCAAAAAACCATTATTGAATATGGTTTAATCTTAAAGGGATTTGGAACGTAAACAGCAAAGTGTTTTCGTAGCTATTTGTAACTTGTGAAGAAGTAAACAACTTATTAGCCCATGGGTGATAGGACATCGTTAATTATGGGGTTTGCATGTGTTCATACGCATACTGGCGCAAAAACGTACAACAGTTTTCTGTTGCTGGTGAAGTGCTGTTTGTTCCCCACGAGTTTTATATCAGTGATGCATGCTTGATGCGCCTTTAGAGCCATGTTTCAATGAGCCATGTAAATTTACCATGATGCGCTGCTGCAATGCATCTTGGTAAAATAGTATGGTCTTTTGTCAAGTAAACTTGGTAGATACTAGATTATGGCCAAGACAATCTCCATATATATGACAAATAACAGTTGGACATTTCGTTCTTAAAACGTTATTTTCAAATTTGTATTTTAAGAGCGAATAATATTTGTTAAATATCTGGAGATGGTGTGCGTTGTCAAGTTAGCACAATTGGTGCCTGAGCTTTGAGTAAATGATAATATAATGTTCAATCATCTAACACCAAAATTTCACAAAGGAAGATAAATCCAACAATTTTAGTAGCTAAAACCCCATTTACGCTACAGAAGTTCTTTGGCACGGCACAGATAAAATTTTGTATCCGTCCAAAAAAAATTGGTTCTACATAGCTTTTACACTCCAAGTTTTATCCGAGTCGCTATTTGTGGTACGCGTTCCATTTTTGCCCGTGCCGTGCAGGGACTACTTCGCCATTGTGCCCAGCACGAATGAATTTTGGTGAGGCTGTCAGTTTTATCCGTGCCGTGCCAAACGCTTTCCAGTGTAAATGGGCCTTAAGTAACAGTCACAAACTTCACTGTCATAGAGATACAAATGCTACATATAGTACGTCGACTTCTTTGTCTTTAATCTTGACATGTCCTAAATTCCTAGTTGTAATTTAAACTTTCTTTAAATAGCTTCAGGTGTTGCATTTTTTCCAAATATTTGAGTTGCAACTACAGTTTTACTGCAATTCGCTTATCTGACATAATGCAAATGATCTATTTAAATTTCTGTATTATCGTTATTTAGGGTCGACTGGGTGAACAAGGCGTTCCTGGAACTGCGGGGCCGAAGGGTCGTCAGGTCAGTATATTTTATTCAGTTTTATTTGATTAAAAAATGTTTAATCGCGGGCTTTAGGAATAGTAAAATTTGTATTTTATTCCCATTTCGATTTTTCTCATTTTAAGTGTTCTACTTTCCGTTTTTTTATTTTTGTCACAAGGAAACAGGAGGGAAGAGGAGGGCGAAATGAAAACACGGAATATAAGACATGTGGAATGAGTAAAATCAAAGTGGAAAACTCAATTTTTGACCTCAGGCTCAGCCTGGTTTCCTGACGCCAACTCAAACCGCAGATTGCGTGAGAGTACTGGATGCCAGACAAGCGTTTTATTTTAGACAGCTTCTGTGGAGCCCATGCCTCTTAGACAAAAGTGACGTCAGGGTGCCAGGCTGCCTTAGGCTATTGTTTTTTATCAATTTACCTGCTGTTTTTCCATTGTTTAGGTCAGAATTCAGGGTCTGAGTTTCTTAAAAATTGGTTGTTTCTCAGGGCCTGTTTACAAGGGGGGTAGGGCTACCTTAGTACCAGGGTTACCCTAGCAGAAGGGTTAACGTTAGCTCGTGTTTACAAGCAAAATTTAATAGGAAGGGTAATCCTAGCAGCCGGGTTAACTCATACGAACTGCATGGAAGGAGCGATATTTTTTTGCATTTTTCATACCACAAAAAACAATTAAAATTGACCCGGGCATTCGAGTTATCACTAGCAGAGTGTTTACAAGGAGAAAAGTCGACTCGGCAGCCAGGGTAACCCTACCTCTCAGCTAGGAGGACCCTAGTTCTAGGGTTACCCTAGCATGCTTGTAAACACGATCAACAATTCAATTCAATTCAATTTTATTTGCAGAATACAATCTTACCACATGATAATGATATAAAAGAATAAAAAATGTGTATTCTACGCGACCTAAGGGAAGCAGAGCTTATCTAGCCTAGGCCGCAAATTAAAGTTTAAAAGATACATAACAGCTAAACTTAATACATATATATGCTAATACAAAGCCAAAGGTTCAACAATATTACAAGAATTAACACAAGGCTAGAGTAACCCTACTACTAGGGTAGCCCTAGTGCTATGGTAACCCTGCCTCCTCGTAAACAGGCCCTCCGAGACCAGGCTCCTCTATAGTTCACACGGAAAGGACTTAAAATGATTAAATCAGAGTCACTTAACCTTAAATGTTAAGTGCGTATATTTGTGGTTTTTCAAGCTTATCGTATCATGATATCTTGTTTTGTTGACATTGACATGGTTTCGTGATGTTTTCTTTTGTTGAAATACTTGAGGATTTTCTTCTTTCTTAGTCTTTGACTTAGGATTTGTTGGGTACACCAGCGAATGTTAGAAAAGCTTTGCGTATCTGAGCTAATCTATTGGTTATTAAAATTTCGCACACCCAGGGTTTCACAGCATTTTACTTCAATAACTTGTCAGAATTTTTGAGCAAATTTTACAGTTAGACTTTTGCAAGATTTTTAAATGAGCAAAGACCTTGGAAACCATCACCATTAATTTGATAATGAGTTATTCTGAAATTACACAACGCTGCAAAATGTTCACATAGCAAGAGCTTTTTTTTACAACCGTGATTGATTTTGCCGGATTTTGCCATGAATTTCAGTATCATCTTGGCTGTCAAATAACTGAATAAATATATTTTAAAATTATTCAGCTATAGGAAATTTGATTTTTCCTAGGTTGGAAGGACAAAACATAGAAAAAACAAATGCGTTCATTTAAAAAACAATGTTTTGTGAATATTTGTATGTTCTTGTTTTGTATAAGAGCCAACTTATTTCTTACAGGGCTCGAAAGGCAAGCAAGGTACCCAAGGTGAAATGGGCGAACAGGTATTATTTTATTTTGTTTTATTAAGGTATTAACACATACCGATAGGTATTATTTTTATCCTTAAATAATGGAATTGGCATTCATTTGCAATGCTAATGCTAATATCAACATTTTGTTGTCGTTCGTCATATCCCGAGATTCCATTTTTCAGTCAAATTTCTAAAGAAAATTGTTTTCGAAAGGAGAGGTTCATTGTTTTCGAAAAGAGATTCATGAAATTGACACGCTGGTTTTAAAGCGATCATCCCTCGAGAACAAAGCGAAACTCTCTCAACTGGAAAATAAAAACATCTCCTCCGCAACATTGTTTGTTTTTGTTTTCCAATTGAGAGAGTTTTGTTTTGTTGGTGAGGGATAATTGCTTTGAAACTAGTGTGTAAATTTTACTGCTGTTACAAAATTCGCCTCTGTTGATGTCGAGTGCTCTAATTATTACCCAGGAGACTCACTCTTGTTCTATGTACCCGAAATTTTATGCAGGAGAGATGTTCTGTGCAAATGGAAATTCATAGCTCAGATTTTTCCTCCCTATAACTTTTGCTTTGACGTGAGTGCACAAATCGTGATTATACATATTTATAAACAAGTTATGCGATTATCCTAAACTTTTCAATTAAACATTCACAAATCGCACAGTTTAACAGCTCTATCTCGTACGCCCAATTACTAGCCTGTGCTCAGAACTCTACTGACCAAAATTGTATTTCTTATTAGGTCTAAGCGTAGGTAGCCTGCGTGCAGACTTTACTACCTACTTATCACTGCAGAGGAGTGGTAAGGTCACCTCCGCAGTGATAAAGTAAAGTCTGCACGCAGGCTAAAGCGTAAGCTACAGTAAACTGGAACGGTTCTGCAAATATAAGCATTGAAAGCTTTCAGTGCCGATTTAGCTCTGGTTATCTCAACAACTCACTATTTTCATTCCCCTTAAGAGTTCTAGATCGGGTTTAACTGTAACATAGTTGAAAGTTGGTTCAACGATTCGAACTTATTTGTTTAATGGAACTTAACACCTATAGTGAATCTCTCTATCTCGAACTCCCGGAAAACTCGAACTGTTTTGATATATATAACCACTGAAAGCTTTCACTGTTTATCTCTTGTTATATCGAAAACTCGCTATCTTTAACAAATTTTCATTCCTCTTAAGAGTTCTAGATAGCGGGGGTTCAACTGTATAATTTCTTGAATTTTTGTCTTGATGTAGTAGGTAATGCGCTACCAAATACATTCGATAGTGCACGTCCAAATACATTGATATCTAAAGAATATTTGATATATTTTAGGGTGTGCAAGGATACCCTGGTCTGGATGGATTAAATGGTAGAACTGGCCAAGCTGGTCAAATAGGTTCTATTGGTCCAAAAGGTCCTCCAGGTGCTCGTGGCTACGCTGGCGAAGGTGGAAAACCTGGTATCAAGGGAAACCCGGGCACTCGTGGAAAGACCGGGAAACCTGGCAGACCTGGACCGAAAGGAGATCAGGTATATTCAATTTTATTTCTTTTTGACACTTTGTAATGCCAGTATTGTTTGGTGAAAGGTTTAATAAAAATTGCAGTTTATCACTACACTGCTAATTACTTTGGGATGAACTTACCTGTGTATATCGGTCTTTTTTCTTACACTTAAGTTTCTGAAAAGAGAGGCTTGAAAAAATTCTTTTTACAATTATCCTGAAAGGAAAGACGTTTATGCCTGCTTTTTCATTGGCCGGTTAGAAGTATTTTAACCGGGGTTAGCCCCAGCCTTAAACGTCCTTGCCAGAATATTTACATTAGACCCGATGATGCGTAGGAGCCGACGTGTGTGTTGTGCTCTGTTCTGTGTCATATCAGTTGTCACGTCTCGGTTCAATTTAGGCATGGAAGCTCGAGCTTCAGATCGAAGAAGAGTTCAAGAATGCTTATTTGCCCCACCTTCCATCCCCTTTCGGTTTGCAGAGACAGGTACATTGGTCCCACCTCCGGAATTCTTTTAAGGTCCAATCACCGACCATAGAAAACCGAATTCCGCAGACAGTTAGGGGCTGATGTGCGAATACCCAACTTCCTGCCGGGTGGGGGGCGTTAGTTACGGTTTAGTTTCCCAAAAGAGTGCTTTCTTAATTTTTGCATTTATTCTCAATGCGAAGGTGTTTACGTTGTTTGTTCTTTTCCTGCACATTTTAGTTTCCCAAAGGACTGATATTTTCTATTATATTATTTTGCAATCATCCACAAAGCAAGGATGTTCATATCGGTTTTTTCTTTCACTGTAGTTTCCCAAGGGACTGCTTTTTTATTCTATGTTATTCGTAAAGCAAAGACGTCCATATTAGTTTTTTCTTGCACTTTAGTTTCCCAAAGGACTGCTTTTTTATTCTTTTACAATCATCCACAAAGCAAAAACGTTCATGTTTGTTTTTTGTCGCGCTTTAGGATCAAAGACGTTCACATCTGTTTTTACGTTATACTTTAGCTTTTACTTATACTTATACCTTTACGTTAATTTAAAATTGGTATTTTAGTAAAATCTCACATGACTAATCTCTTGAAAAAACTTCTTTTCTTCTTCGTGACATCATGCTTTCATTGCACGAAGTAGAAGAATACTGAAAGCTCCCAAGGGTTTGGTCACATGGCTTGAATTTGGTGTAAACAAGCCTAGCTGAATAGGCCTATTGTGAATTTACTCTGTCACGTTGTTTAGCAATGGGCAATGTGGCCTTTCGAGAGGCGAAAGCTGTATGTTTTACTTTTCTATTAGGAGTAATTTGTATTTGTATTTTTTCCAGGGTGTATCAGGTCCAACTGGAAAAATTGGTGTGCCTGGTCCAGATGGTCCTACTGTGAGTTTATCTTACTTTACTTGTGTCATGTAGAATTTTATTTGTTAATTTTCTTGTGCCAAAAGGCATAGGAGAATTTGTAATTCACTCACCCGTTGATTTGTTTGAATATAAAAATAACCAGCCAATCCGCAGCATTTGGATCATGTGATCAAAATTGTGTGATGTTATTGGCTAATTTCAAAATGTAAACAAATTGTGTAACTGATTCACGGGCTTTAGGAAAAGTAAAGTTTGTATTTTATTCCCACTTCGGAATGTAGAACAGGTTGAATGAGAATAACACGGAATGTAGGACAGTTGGAATGAAAAAATCGAAGTGGGAATAAAATACAAACTTTACTTTATTTTTTTTAAATCTTGAACTATATTTGACTCACCCGGTATGCAGTGAGTTAAAGATTGCATTAAAGGTCAGTTTCATTGCATTAAGAAACCTGTATGGCTTGCGTTGTAGAACATTTGTAGAGCATTGGGTGCGGTGGTTCTAGATGATGTAAATTAGACCACACCAATTTCCTGTGTTTTGGTCAACTTTGATATTCGTTTTATTGTAGTATTTTTGAGAAAAACACACTGCGGTTTTTAAGTGTTTTATCTGTCGCGACAGCCAACATTCTCAAGCACTTTGGATGACTTGTGATCTTTTGCAAGTGTAGATGCACAATCAAATTGAAGAACTTAGAAGAATCTCTTTCAGCACGTTCGTGTTGAAGTTATTTATATTATGAAATGATGCTATGAGCTTTAATATACCGGAAATCCTCAAATAAGCCCCCGGGGTGGAGCTTATTAAACAGATTATTGGGTGGTGCTTATTCGAGAGGGAAAGGCTTATTGGAGGGCGTGTTAAATATTACCGTAGTTCAGTTAACCTTGAAAGAAAGAAAAACCATCATAAAAATTTTGAATACAAGCAGCCAATACAATTTCGTTACAAAAAAACTGTTTTACCAATTGCTCTTTCCATACTGGGTGACCCAAAAAACCTCCGTTTTCAGGGCTATAGCTCGAAATCTGTGCTGCTATAAATCTCAATTTGTGCTCAAAAGGACTTTCGAAGAGCAAACTTAGAGTTTGGGATATCGCCCAGTCACATGAGACCACGTTCACCTCTCTAAAACGGGAAATTAAAATTGCCCTAATCCGCGAGTTTTCATGTTCATTTGAAATAGCATCATTCATTTCCGGTCCCTGTTCTGACATTAAAACAACCTGTTTGCTATAATGGTGACTTGGAAGTTCAAAATTTGGAAAGATTCACTCGGCAAAACCAAGTTGTTTTAATGTCAAAGTGTGGTCTGGAAATGAATAGCGTTCCTTCAAATTGATTTGAAAGCTCACGAATGAAGGGAATCTTAATTACCAGTTTTAGACATGTAAACGTCTTTGTAGATGACTAGATGATATCTCAAACTCCACTGATGCTCCCTCGGTCGTCCTTTTGAGCATAATTTGATACTTCTAGGCTCAGGGTTTTGAGCTACTGCCCTGCAAACGGTATACAATTTTATTTCCAAACACGCACTCGTGCATAAAACTAGATTCAATTTACCTAGTATTCGAATAACGAACTGTTTGTGTCAATTTTTGAAAATACCCTCTGGAAAATAGGTTGGACATTTTTATGTTCTTTATGTCATATAACGTTATTTCTCAAGCTGGCCACATTGCTATTGGAAAATCCAGTTTGGCCTTGCATTGCAAGATTGTTATGACTTTTAAATTCAGCAACAATGTCACATCAAAATGTTTTTTTAATCGATCCCACTTTAATTTTCATTCTGTCTTTGCAGGGACCAGAAGGGCTCGATGGAGATGTAGGAATTCCTGGAGAACCTGTGAGTAAGATTTGATTTTTTGTTTGTAAACTTCAATATTTACAGACCGTTGTTGTTGTTTACACTTATAGATTAACCCATACCATTTATATAACAGTCTTTGTCAAACATATATTTATCTAAGTACAATTTGCGAGCAATATTTACTTACTTTTCAGGGGGTAATTGGTAGACCAGGCTCGTATGGGCAAACTGGAAAAAAAGGAGAGATTGTAAGTTCCATCTTATTTTTATATATATAAACATGTTTTTTCACATTTTGTTTGGGAAGATAACCCTTAACCTTCGACGGGTCAGGTCAAAAAATTGAAACCAGTGTCTGAACGATTTTTTACCGGTGTGCAAAATTGACCTCAAAACATTTTATCTCTGGAAAATGTTTCTTGATGGTTCAAAAAAGTACAAAAGCGTCAAGTTAGAGGAAGACACTTATTTTAAACACAATATTTTAAACAGATTCACTTAGTGGGTGTCCCCAAAAAGGTAATGGCTTTGGTCAAGGCTGGCAGTGCGAGTTTCACTCAAATTTATTTGAAACAATTTAAAAAATATTTCTTGATGAAAGTGTTTTCAAAAACAAAGTACTTTGTCTGGAACACCGTCTTGATTCAGAAAATCCCACAACACCTCCCTTTCAGAGAGGAGGCTAAAATCGGAACCTCTGGTTTCGAGTGGGAGGCAAATTTGAACTTTAAATGTTACCATCTCAATTCTCAAACTACTAATATCAGCGAACCAGATTTTATTTTTAAGTTAGGTATCGAGAATTACTTAAAAAATAATTTTTGACGGATTTGAGTGATATTCTAAGCACTAGCCCAGATGAAACCTGTTACCATTTTTTTTATTATGTGGTTGTTTTACGAATATAATTTTATTACAGAAAATCTTCCAAATTTGTTCCATATCGTGCGACATTTTTTATCAATATTAATCGTTTTGTTTTCAAGGGTGACATTGGCTTACCAGGAGAGATGGGAAAAGAAGGAGACCCAGGAAAAGACGTGAGTGTTTCATACTTTTATAGCATTTTAGAATATGAATTGAAAATTATACTGAGCTTAAAACGGTCACATTCACACAGGGGCGTAGCGAGGTACCAACTTTGGGGGGAGGGTGTATTATCTTGCTTTGGAAATTGCCCGAATATTTTCTATTGTTTTCTTTAAATATGCTATTGTTTAAGCTAACAATAGCTATTGTTCTTAACAATTTTGCTTGAAATTTTGCCTGAAATTTTGCCTGAATCAAGCCCAATTCACAGCTAGGGCGACGTCGGATACCTTTAATTTTGTTGTATGTCGTGATACCATTGTATTGAAAGATTTTTTAATCTAACATTTTATTTTCAGGAATGTTTATTTTCAGGAAAGTCAGGCAGTTGAATGTTATATAAGTTATTGCAAGAAGAAATAATGGTTTGCAGTGTATCAAGTTGAATTTTCCTGTTATCGTAACCTAAGTTTCAAAATGAAATTGTACCAAGCTTTAATTTATTTGCAGGGTTCACAAGGACCACCTGGGAAACGCGGAACTCACGGAAAAACAGGCCTGAAGGTTTGCAGTTCTTATCATTGAATTTCTATATATAGATTGACTATGTCTTTGACACAAATGTCAGCAGAAAATGCTTTTCTCCTTGTTTTTGTTTCATGTTCTGATCATATGGAAGGGGATGAACTGATTGAGTGAGTGAGATTAAGCTACAACAGAAGTTTTGATATAACCTTCGTCATTAATTCCGTTAAATTATGTTTAGAATTTAATTTCTGAATATTGACGTATTATTTTGTCATGATTTTCATATATATAATATTAGTGTCATCAGAATATGTTTTGAAATTAATTTTTCATTAATTTTATTAAAAAGATGCCTTGCTTAAGATGCCATAATTTTTTTATAATGAATCAACTTTAGGAAATATTTTTCATAATTTTTTTGATTTAGGGAACACACGGACTTTATGGACCACCAGGAAATCCGGGAGTACCAGGTCAGAAAGTACGTACATTGATTTTTTCTGATCCAAAAATGCTGACAGAAATTTTTATTTTTAAAAGAATGAACAAGGAATTTCTAAAATATTTCTTCATTTGACTAAAATCTATATGCTTATAATAAATTTATAATAATTTTAACAAAAAATTTCATCTTCAACTTGTTCTGATTGAATTTTTATCATGTGTTCATAAATACTTCAAATTGATTGGCTGTTTCAAAACGTAAACAAATCGACCAATGATTAAAAATGCAAAACGACCGGCTTGGTAGACTCAAAATTCGTGTTTGATTAACCCCAGAATTCTGAAAACGATAGGCTTGGTAGACTCAAAATTCGTGTTTGATTTGCCCCAGAATTCTGAAAACGATAGACTTGGTAGACACAGTATTTATGTTTAATTAAATTTGAAAGGTTTAGAATTACCAATCAAACAGCCCCTAAATTGCTAATTGAAGAATATATCTTGGTTCATTTTTAAACTGGAATTTTTGTGAAGATTTGAATTTCTCCAACAGCTTACATTGTAGTTTGCGCCGCAGTGTGTTTTTGCGAAGGAGGGAAATGAAAAAGTATCCTCCGTCTATGACACAAGCTTCTCACATCGCATCTTCATATCATTTCATATTTCAGGGAAATTCTGGGACTCGAGGAAAAGATGGCAAGTCTGGACTTAAAGGGGAGAAAGTATGTTTTATGTGATATAATTCGAATTTGTTTTAACTTATTTCCTCCTAAAGAAGTTATATGATTCAATGAAAAATACTGTACATTAAAGGAACAACAGGGGGTAACTATATGTGCATACGTACATAGCAAAGACGAAAGGATAGCTTTCTTGCATTGAATCAATTTTATTACCAAATTAAATTATTATGTGTAAGTTTACCGATCGTGGTTACTTCATGTTCTGCTGTGATTTCATCGTAAGGAAATTTGACGCAGTGTCGGGGACGCTTGAGGCCGGAATAAAGGTCAGAATTGAGGCTGGAATAAAGACAAGATGGGTACCGTAGGCGAACAAAGCGAGCATATAAATTAAGGAGTTTTGGGCAGTATTTTCTCAAAACATTTGTATTAGTGCCTTTTAGATTGGCTTAAAATGCTATAAAAATATCTCAATTGATATTTTAATACCAATTATTTATTGGCTTACCTGTATGCCAGTAATTTGTTTGGAAATTGTTGACAAAAACTTTAACAAAAACTCCTTGCCCGAAGTGTTTCAAAGTTATTTTAAAACAAATGAAAGCTCACATAAATATGAAACT
>JAYJMH010028056.1:0-17740 GCA_036873815.1 Phacellophora camtschatica
GACGTTTGATTGACTGGTTTGAAAGACAGATATATCTGGTGGTCATCAGCATAACCGTGAGCGTTCGGAAGGTGCTGTTCAATTACATTAAACAAAGTAATAATAATAATAAAATAATAATAGTAAAAGTAATAATAATAAAATAAAAAATAAGATTACCATCTTCATTTGATATCCAATGAACACAAGTTACTTTTTTAATGTGTTTATTCAATAAGTACTCTAGTCTTCCAGGAGAACCTTCCAGCTATGAAAGAACAACAGATTTCAGTTTTTTGTACCACTATGAAATATTTTTATTATATTTCTATATTTGCTGATATTTACATACCATGTGCACCAAGAAAAGTGGATAATCTTTGATGGCATTGTCTTGATTGCATGCACAGGATGAGCGAGGGTGCCTGGCCTCTAGAGAGAGCTCCCCATCTCCTTCTCTGTACTGTATGCCAAAAGAATGACAGAAGGAGAAGAGCTTTGGAATGCACTCTGGATTGCAGAGGAAGAATAAATTTCTTGTTTTATTCCCAATGAAGCCCCTGCTTGCCGCACACATATATTACTAACTTTATATAAATACATAATAACTGATTGATGAAACAAATTTTGTCACCTGCGGAGGAGCATAAACAGCTACAGAATTGCAAGCGCCAAAAGCAACCTTTCCATTTCTTCCCCAATCTAACGCATCAGATGTTCGGTTGCAGCCAATGCTTACATATTTTAATATCGGAATGTCAGATACATCGTTTTCTGTGTGAGACTTCATCACTGATTCTTGCTTGGCCAAGACAGAAAAAATTATCTTTATTTATCTTCACCACGTTTATTTTATCTACCACCTTTGACCTAAATAAGGTGGTGGCTGAAATCTAACAAATAAAATTCTTTACAAAGAAGATCCAGAGCATGATGGCATTGAATGATCAGAGGAAAGTGCACACCTAAAATTCCAAAAAATTCTGATTAAAACGCTAAGTAGAAGCGTACATTTGGCATTGTTTTGTGGCAAGAAAATACGACGGTACAGTATTCTGTGATATTCTGCTGTGGATAAAGTTTATGAGTGTTGACATTGAATTTGCACCTAAAAATAGAAGGTCCGATTTTGGGGCCCAAAATTGAAGAATCGGACTCCAAAACGATTTTGAACCGAATATTACTTCATGAGAAAACGTCATCAGCAAGGATTCTTCCAAGAATACATAAACTCGTTTAAAATACGTTTTTGCAAAGAATATTTTTCAAGCAAAACTATTTTTCATTTTCACAAAGCCATTAATTACTACGCCAAGTAGGAACGAATAAGAATTCTAAATTCTTCCCAAACTGAGCACTGAAAGTCGCTTAAATTTTTTGTGCAGCAAAACAAACTGTGCTTCATTGGGTTTCTGTCACAACCATATCCCAAAGTCATTGGTTGAGCAGAGGCAAATTTTGTAACAATAGTGAAATTGCCACACAATTTCAAAGCGATTATCCCTCGAGAGCAAAGCAAAACTCTCTCAACTGGAAAATTAAAACAAAACAATGTTGCGATATTTTTATTTTCCAGTTGAGAGACTTTCGCTTTGTTCTCAAGGGATAATCGCTTTGAAACTAGTGTCAATTTCACCATTGTCTTAGATCCCGAAATACGAAAGTAATTGAAACTTGAAAAGCTTTTCAATTTGTTTGACTGAGTAGTGAGTACTGGCAAGCACTGAAAGTTTCTTAACTTTTGACAGCGTCAGTAGTAGGCCTGCTAGTTTCTTGCAAACCTTGCAGGCTAGTCTCTTGGGAAAAGTGTGTAGAGCACAAACTTATTCCCTTGTCCTTCAGTGTTCGGGAACAAAATAAAAACATTTTGAAATCATACCATGAAATCATTGTGAATTTCTGTTCATCTAAATACGATCAAGACAAAAGTATCAGTTTAAAAAACACAGTGTTAGTGAAAAATGATAAAGTGCACGTCTTGAGACAAATCTTATTCATTCAAAAAGAATGCGAGAATATTCAAAATAAAATATCTTATGAGTGCATTTCTACGAATATTTGTGTCAGCCACAGCTCACAAAGAATCAAATCTAAATACTAGATAAATGAACGAGAGGAGAAGTGGCAAAACAGTCACAAAATACGCAATGAAAGTTCCCGAACTATTACATAGACAACGAACAAATGGTGGAATAATACGTGAAAATTAATAAAAAAACTGTTCTAAAAATTTCCCCTTTCACTTTAAAGTTGATATTTGAACCCCGCTATTTGAACTCTCAAAGGGAATAGCAATTTGATTGAGATAACACGTTTTCGAAGCTTAATCAACATTGAACGCTTTCAAGGGATATTCAAAACAGGGAGTAGAAAAAATGCTTTTTGGAAAACAAAAGATTCAGCTATGAACACGACAATACAATTTATTACTGCCCAAAGAATGGATTTCGTATCCCCCCTTGCTACTTCCGGGAGTTTGGGTGAGCGGGTAATGTCCGAAATAATGCGCCAAGTGAGACAAATCAATAAAATTTCCATGTTTTTTTTGCATTGCAAAAAGGCTCAAGAAAAAAGACAATTCTCCGTAACGCCGAATTTACACATAAATTGGCCTGTAACCTGGCAAAAGCAATAAACTATTTAACCACATAGTTTGGAGGCCCCTTTAGAAAATAAATTAAACGTTTTACAACACACTGCAAATAAGCACACAGAATAAACTGTGCAAAATTGCAATGTGTATCTCGACAATACTCGACAAGAAACAAAACATTTAAAGTCTAGTACAACTTGTAAGTTTCAAATACGTTTACAGACACACGTAAAATAGCCACTAGATCAATTTTCTGTTTACAGTAAAAAAGTAAAACTCTTCTCTATACGATAAAACTCTTACTTGGTTTGAAGGAACATGACTCTGAACTGATAAACAAGAGAGAATTCTTTAAAAAAGATTCAGTTCTGAATATGACAATGCGATTTCTCAATGAACTGAAATTTTTTACACCTCCAACGATTCTACGAGGATAGACCATTCCGAAAAAGATGGCAACAGGGGGCTTTTTCTCGAGATTCATTCTCGATGATCGAACGCCTAAAGAGCGGTTAATGATTCATAAATCGAATGCAATGAATTACGGGGAAAAGCCCAACACCGCCATCTTTTTCGGAATGGTCTGTTGACCGTTGACCGTAATATCCGGTAATATCGTTGAGACAAAGCAAACTTTTCTATCAGGCGAGTTAAAAAACTGGAATGTTCTAATGTCTAGTAGGTCAAAGACAAACTATCGAGTTGAAATACGTAACAGCCTTTCCGTTGTTCTTCCTTTCCAGCAAAAGCACTCAAAACTAAGAATTTTGGCAAAGCAAATTTTCCTTCTTAAATTAATTTTGCATCTACCCAAATGCTTTGCAACCGAAGTGTAAATCGACAAACGTCCTTAAGTTTTTTTTTCATCCGGCATTTTCGAATAATCGGTGAAATATTCTTTTAGTAGTAATTGGCAGTAAACGCAGGGTTAAATTAAGCTAGGCATAATCAATAACGATTTTACAGCGACTAGTTTTCAAAATACGTTTCATAAAACTCTTAAGCAGAACTAAACTTTCGTTCCACGAAGATAAAATAAGTGAGCTGGCGAACATAGAATAATTTTGAATTTGACTATGAGTTTGTTTACATATTGAGACAAGCCAATCATGCCACAGCATTTCTATCACGTGCTCGTGAATACTACGAATTGATTGGCTGTTTCTAAAATGCAAACAATTCAACTGAGGAATGAAATACAAAATCGTCCTTCTCTGAAATGGTGGCGAAAAGCTAATACAATCAATTTTGAAATGCACTCAAATGACATTTAAACAGATATACGAATATCGCATAAAGCACTGATTTACAAATATACATACACTTGGGACATTGATAAAAGATTCGATGGTATAATAACGAATTATGACAAATAGTGCTATTTCACCTCCGCGGCAGGGGTGATGCTAGATAGTTCTGTTGAAGTTCGGCGAAACGTGTTGAAAGCCGGTAGTGTTTCTTGTGCTCTGGAAAACAGAAAGAAACGATATGTTAAAATAGATATTCTAAGTTTCATTTTGATGTATCTGAAAAAGTTTCATTTTGATGTATCAATTTTCCGGCAAACAATCTAATAGGTGGCTCAAAAAATGTCCCCATGTCTGCAAAGCCGATGCGGAGGAGAGCTTCGGCTTTTATTTGAGTTTAGTATTAGAAGCTTAAGTTCATAATTTGATACCTTGCTTTCCACATTTTACCCAATAATCACCGAGTTTTACTAAATGAATCCGAAAGTAGAAAATCTGTGCTGCTAGAATGCCATAAACTTTGGCATTTCCTCCACTATAACTCAAGGATTACCGAGTATATTTTGGCAAACAAGGTATCAAACTTTAAGCTCAAGCCTCTTACATCAATATCATCAAGCAAAATCATCATTATCAAAATCAAAGCTCCTCCATATAGCAGTTTTGCAAACGCGGGGACATTGTTTGGGCAGTAATAAAAAATCACAAATAAAGACAATTTAATAATTTGAAGTAACAAATAACCAACTTAATAAAAATAATCATACCGGTAAATGACATAGACTACATAGCAGCAAATGGAAACATTTTAATTCGATTAGACAGGGCGAGTAAAAAATTGTTAAAGGTTTGCTGGTGTACACATTTGAGAAAAACCATTCGATTATATTCTTGTCAAATATGCAAAAAAAAACGGCTAACTTAGGCACCGTTCATTACATATGATGATGGGAGAATGAGGATAAATTTGGGGGAGGGGGTCTTGAAGTTTTTAGAAGCCTGTAATGGGGTCTGCAAAAACGTTGAGTCTTAAAAAAAGGAGGGTCCTTAAAAGATCTGTAACTAACTAGGGTGGTCTTTGAAATTTGGCAGGTATCAGGGGGTCTTGAAAATTTGATATGTCAAACAAATTTCTCCTCCACCGCCCCCTAGCCATATTTAATGACCGGTTTCTTTAGATGAGAAATAAGTTTTAGCTTAAATTGGCCAATTTACGTATTTGTTATTCGCGATTTTCTTTAAAATGCAGCTGGAAAGTGTTCATTTTAGTTTTACAGACACGTGTTTTTGCTGCTTTTGGGTGAGGTTCAGATGAAGCAATATACTGTGTGAACAAAATTCGTTGGTCTTGTTCGTGTATCTAATGGTAATAAACTATTGGATTGTAATTTAGAAAATGATGGAGAATTTACCAGTTTTTGGAAAATTCTTTAGTTCTTTTCTTCCAGCAAAATTACCTATAGTTACGGAATGGGATAAAGAATTGTGACAAAATTAATTTTTTTTATATGTAAATTGACCTAAAGTTTACCCAAAATTAAAATTTGAAATATTTCATTTTTATTTTATAAATCAGCAAAACTCTAACGCTTTTTTTACTTACCCAGTAAGGGGCATCTATAAAGTACGTACGCACAAATTTGATTATTTTATGACAATTTTGTAAAAAGCTATAACAATCGATGTACACCACCCCCTCAGCACGTACATACTTTTTGAATACCCTCTTGCAATGTAACTAAAAATCATCAACGACTTGGACAAAATTAATCAATTTAAGATAAAAAAAAATAAAACAATGGCATAATTGATGAAATGTTGACATATGACACTTTATTTATTACAATATTGTGAAGAATATGGATTGCCTAATTGTATGACGAATAAAATTCACGTACCGTGGGACGCTTAGAGCTGAACTTGATGTAACCACAGTCGAAATAGCTTGTCGAAAAGGAGTCGTTGGCACATTAGGAATATTGTTTTTCGATGGTGTTTGGTTATTTCTTTTGACATTATTCCGATGATCTTTGCTGTTTTCTCCGCTGCAACCGACGCGTCGATTCGAATGCCCTTTCGATGGAGTCTTGTTTTTCAGTATAGGATAATTCAATTGAAAAACAGCAGTCGAAGGCCCTGTAGGCGGTAAACGATTGTTAACTGTCCCAGAAGTATGACATTGTAACAACGATAAAGCTGAGCTCGATTGGTTCCCAGTTCCACCGCCATTCGATTGCGATAAACTCAGGCCGTGATACGATAATATGGTACTTGTATTCCCGTTAGCCGGGACATAATTGTGTGCTCCGTTCAAGCCTGTTAAACGTTTTTGACTATTTTGGTTAATTGCTATTTGGTGACCGCGCTGAGGCGATTGATTGTGGTGTAACGAGGTGGTAATTCCAGCTTGCGAGTTAGTCCAAGTACTGTTCGATCCTTCCATAGCAGTTTGATTAAATTTCCGAGCGTTCGAGTGCGTCTCTGGTACTCTTACGAGATTCGAAGTAAGCGAAGATAAAAATGTTTGATTATTTACACATACACCGTTTGTCGGGTACGGATTAACTCTAAATTTTGATGTCGGCTGACTAGAAAATGATCGATACAAGCGAGGTCGTGACTGTACATTTGATGTATCAGAGTCTCGCCGAAACCTCGAATTAATTAATTTTTTGATTGGTGTATTTGGAACTGAATCATCGTCTTCCAAAAACTCTGATAATGGTTTGAAGTGGGGCCTAAAGAAAATATAAACAAATATATTAAAAGATAAACATGAAACAAAGTGAAACAAATGAAAAAGCAAATGTCGCATATATATGATAACATAGTGCTTACAATAAAAAAGATTGATTTGGCATGCACTGCAACAGAAGCGACTTTTGTAACAATAGTGAAATTGACACACCAATTTCAAAGCGATCAGTCGTCAAAAACAAAACAAAGCAAAACTCTCGCAGCTTGAAAATGTAAACATCTCCTCCGCAACTTTGCATGGCTTCGCTTGTTTATATTTTCCAGTTGAGATGGTTTCCTATTGATTCCAACGGATAATTCCTTTGAAATTGGGTTGGACATCACAAAGGTTCATTCAAAAGCATTCTTTATTTATCCTGCTTATTTATGAAAACATTCACCTCGACGTAGCTGAGAGCAAAATTATCTCAATGATGTCATTCACCGAATCAACTCCGAGGCTAAAATAATGTGTATATTGAAATTTCAGCCTCTCTACTTCCTACCATCTTTCTTTTACTTTGAAATTTAACAATCCAGTTGAATTGTAAGTCCGGGGCGGGGGTACTTCATTATTAAAAATGCTAGACTTATGTAAAATGTCCAAATGGGTTAAATTTGAAGCCGAAATTCCCTACATATGGGTCTGTTTTTCGTAACGAATCCTTGGACGTGGGTATTATCATATGTAATTATTTAGTTATTTTTCATAGTTTATGTCATCGTTATTGTTATTTGTAATAATTTCTTTACTACTTAACATTGATTCACAGATTAAGTTTTTAAAACACTTGAAATCAATTGAGTTTTCCAAAATTTCATGCTATTGCTATATATGGGTCAAACATTTCACGATATACCTATACATGGCTCTAAAATTGAATATTAGACATGGATCGTTTTTGAAAACCTGGGCGGCACTTAAGTCGTAAAGTACCCCCACTCCGGGTTGTAAGTACCATTCGCAATGGGAACTAGATGACCTTGAATTTAAGTGCCATTCAGATGGTACACAATAATGCAAACTGTCCTTCTTCAGGTTTTAATTTAATTTCATGATGATGAATAAATATAAAATTCCCAATGTCGCAACAAAAACTTTTAGAATACCAACCCAAAAAATATCAAAATTTTCAGTTTTTCAGCGTATGAAATTTTTCGTTAAATTGTGGTTTCTACAAAAAAAAATTAAAAAAAACTAATTTTCCTTTACAAGACATTTTAAAGACAGCATTCACAAGTCTTGCTTACCATGGAGGGACTCGCATTTCCTGAACTTGTGGTATAACTCCATTTGGGTAAGTATAAGGGACAGCCTCTTGTTTTGCATGTTCTGTTGAGCAGTCATCAAATGGAGTCCATGCCCTGTCGAACATCACCCTAGACAACCAAGGAAGGTAGTAGTAAGAAACGACAGAAAACTCCAAAAGTAAAATCTATTAAATTTACTGGACAAAACAAAAGAATGATCTCAAATTTAGGAAAAAAGTAAATACGATGTGATTTATTTTGACCTGAAGTCAAGTGAAGTTTATTACCATGGTGCATTTTTGTCAGTTTTGTCAGTGACGGTCTTATTTTTTAAGCAAAATGGCAAAAAGCAGTATCATCTGCGTACATGGAAGCACGGTTTTTGTGATCATGAATTTTTGAATTTTTAAAAGGTTTTTGAAATAATAAGATTGTTATTTCCTATCAAAAACAAAAATGGGACAAGACAATAGCAAAACACCACAACCAATAGTACAATGCTTTTAAAGTATTTTTAACAAAATGTCATGGTTAACCATGTCAAACCATGTTCTCAAGTCGATGCAAATGAGGCCAGGAAATATTTATATATTTTTTCCTAGCAACATTCAAGTACCAATGATTTACTGCTACAGACAAGCAAGGTGTCTGAGCAAAACAGGCATTTTCATTTAAAAAACCCAAGATGAAGATGACGCTTTGGAAAAAAGAATGCCCAAAATTCTTCTTTTTAGTAATCAAATCTGGACATGTTTCATGAACGTGAATGGAAATTATCAAGATGTGTGCGTGTCACAGATATCTATGAATCGAAAGTTCAAGTGTTCAAACTACAAATAATTCAAATTTAATGAACCAATTCAATGTTAGTCAACACATGACATGTAGCAGAAATACAATGCTAGAGAACGAAAACCATAAGTGACAAAAAGTTTGGTGTGAATGAAAATATTAAATTTTATGACGAAAATAATCATAATGATTTAAATTAATTTCATATAACAATTTAATAATCAAGAACATTTGCGTTATTGCTTAATCTCACCTTCCTCCGCGTCCAATCCGCCTTCTCGAAAAACCAATACACTTTTTTGGATTTCGCATAGATGTACAGCAATACCTAAACTTAATGTCGCCAGACCCACCCTCGACTGGGTGCACCCATGGCCAGTTGCCAACATTGTCGTAGCGAGGCTGAAAAATACAAAATCTGAGAATTCAGACAAATTGAAATAACGTATTAATAACTGTCTTATCAGTGTTAGATAATGACAGTCGAGATAATGACAACAACATACCATCTCTAGATATATGACAAGTAATCGTTGTGTATTTCGTTTTTAAAAAAGGTATTTTAAAATGTGAATTTTAAGAATGAATAATATTTCTCATCCAAAATCTGTTCCAAAATTTACAAAAAGTTCCAAAAATAACAAAAAGATGAGCCAATAAATATTCCAATGAATAATAAAATATACACGGCCAAGTCCCCTCTCTTATACATTATTTTTGTTTGTAATAGTTACATGTAGGTTTTATGCAATTACTATTTTCCTATGGCCAGGGCTGAGTAAAGACTTTTCTTTTTTTAAGAAAAAGAGTACTGAGAAATAATGCGTCAGTTTCGACGTCAGTTTCGAGCGCTCTGGACCGATCAAGATCTATTACTATGTTTCTGCGCTGACCGTAGGGTGAAAATTAGTGATGAGAACAAACTAGATAACAAAACTATAAAAAGTGCCGCAGTTTCTCATTTAATGGGTTTTTTCGTTTATAAAAATGACACTCCTTTAAAGCTAAATATACCTACCGCTCGATAAAGAACACCTCTTTTCCTCTTGAACGTAAATTCACCATCTGGACCCAGAGGGTCGTCGTCTGGTTCCGTGGGGAAAGTTGGCTAAAAAATAAAATATAGTATAAATATATATACCAAATAAATTGCACCCAAAATGACAAATCATTAAAAAATTGCATGACATAACTTGATTTCAGTCAAAATATGTGTTCATATAAATGAAACTTTGAAGAATGACTTATAGAGAAAAAACCTACCGATGGTATACCGTCACCCTCAAGAGCAATATCGGCAATCTGAAAAAACAAGAAGTGACTGATCAAAGCACGTTTCGGAAATTTGATTTGGTGAAAATCAGTTATTCCTTTCTATGTCTACAAGAAATTTCGCATAGATGGCCTTATCACCCCAGACTTCACGAAATGGGAAATAAGCATATGAACAAGGATGGTAAAATGTCTACAGCTATCACCACACATGTTATCGTCGTGTGAGGTAAATATTTATGCACGAAAATAATTTTTCTTTGGATTCATCATTGGATTTTTCTTGCTATCAATGATAAAAAATATGTTTACAACTTTTACATTCTTATTTTTACATTCTAAATTTATATCACGCTTTATCATATTCTGGTAGCCTTGTGTTCTTTTTCTTCTCATGAAAATTTGTCTATATATATATGTGGCAAGTTCAATATTATATGAAATATAATGCATACATATACATACATACAAGAATTTATGATAAATTTGTAGGAAATTTAGAAAAACAATTTCCCTACCTGACCAGGTAGCCTTTTATGTGCCCTTGCCCTTTTCCTGGGATAGACAATAAGTTCCACATACAATTCTCAATTTTATTTTCGGTTTTAAACCAGAATAATAATAAAAACAAAAGCGTCGTAAATGAACGACCTAAATAAATCGAATAATTAAGCACAAAATAAATTAAATAATCAAATCTAGATATAAAAAAGTAAAATAAAAAAAACAAATCTGAGAATTGCTATCTACAAAGTTCAGTAGCAATTTTGGACCCATAGCAGAAATCGTGAAACATCTTTCTCTCAGAAAATAAAATTAAATACTATATCTATATATGCATATATGACAGTACATACAAATAAATAATTAAATAAAAATTCTTAAAACAAACAAACAAATACACAAAAGCAGCATACCGTAGTTCTTCGTTGTTTTCTGTACTTCGTAAATTATCTTCCTATAAATGCAATTAGAAATTTGATAAAGGCAAGTTTGTTGACAGTTCCTTTGCAAATGTTTAAGGTATATTCTCTAAAATTTGCTGTGGCCTTCAAGTTGTACTCTCTACAATTAGCAATAGCTTTGAAGTTGCATATACTCTCTACAATTAGCTACGGCCTTGAGGCATATAGTACAAGGCAGACAATAAAATATCTCAAACAGCTTCAGGTGCCACCAAACAGCATTCTTAAAATAATAATGTATATATATTTAAAATATCATACGTTTTCAACAAATGCATTTACACGAAGAACTAAAAATCAATAAATTATTTCAAAAGAATTGACAGTAGGTTTCGAAAAATTATCCGTGTTTCTAAATGGAATCACTAGTCAATGCAAATATTTAGAAAAAATCTTCACACATCGTAAGAATTGCTACTGTTTGCTGAAGAATGCCCCTATAATTAACATGAATACATACAGCATGACCTCCGTGTAAACGTTCATCGACATTTCGTCTTGAAGCAGCATGTCTCTCAGCATAAGCTTGGCGATCTCTAAGTAGGTGGTAACATTGCTTGAGTAATTCCCCAGTAAAGTCTTCTTTTTTGTACCTGATGACATAAAATACGATTTGCTGTACTTCTGAATTATACCAAGTTACCAAAAAGAAATTTAATTTTGTTCTTCAAATCTTGTTTATATCATTTTTGTAGAGGAGGTGTATCAAATATGTTCAGTTTCCTTAAAATAAACCAACAGTGTGGCATGGCAGAGAAATAAAATGTTAAAGATTTCTTGTTGGAACTACCAAGTTGATAATAACAAACCTGTATTCAAATATATCAACAACTTTAGTTAATGTGTTCTTCTTCATTTGTTCTCTCTGCTTCACAAATTCAAGAATTTTACTGTAAAAAAAGATTTTGGTGAAATGAGCTAGCAATAATAATAATCATATGATCAACTACTTTTTACAGGGAACATCTTTTGGGAAACACAGTAAAATTTGGATTAATCATGTATGGAGGCAGTTTCCTCTGAATACAAGAAGAAGCTTAACAATCGTACATCAGTGAAGCAGTTTCACTTTGTGAACATTACTCAATAGTACGCGTAAAAATTACGCAAAAATAGCAAATATATATATATATATATACATAGTTGATATACGAACTCTCAAATAAAATTGAAATCTGTTCAAGATAGAAAATATGTTAGAAATAGCGAAAGTTCGAAATAATAGGCAGTCGAGATAGTGGACGTCAACTGTACATATATATATATATATATATGTAGCTACAATTTCAAAATTTCTGATGGTAAGCAAATGAATAAGTAACTATAAAAAATAAGCATTCAATCGAGGGAGCCAAAATCGCTTGCCATGCTGCATGAAAAAACTCCAAAGATAAAATTTCTCACTTTTATGTAAGTATGAATACATAATTTATGGAAAAACTTACCAAGCACGACTCAAGTCCCTCCTTAATTTAAGCATCTTTTCATAAGATGCCTCGTCATTCTTTCGATTCTGTATTCAAAATCAAAACAAAAATTAAACTATTAGGAATTCAAAACATTTTGATCAAAAGTCTGATATTCTTGATAAAATCTGATAAAGCACAATCATTTCAGTATGACAGTCAAGGCAACTGAAAGGGCAGTTGAGAGTTCTGTTGTTAAAGTGAGTGAACTGCCAATGAAAAAAAACTGTGCATTTGTCATGAGAGAAAACAGAAGAGATAAGGAAGATTCCGATTGCTAATAATGAGACAAGTTAGATTTTTAAGACAACATGAATGTGAATGAAACTCATTACAATTAGCCTGTCTATTTGACCATTCATTTTCACATTTTATGAAGTTCTTTATTAAGTTTTAGTAAGCAAATCATCACAACAGAACCATAACGTAATTTTTCTTTTTCTTTTGTTGATTTGTCAGAATGCTGCACTTTCGCCTGCAGTGCTGTTTTTATACCTGATGATTGCTCATTTGTGCAAACCAACTCTTATGAAAAGGTTTGAAGATCCTTTTAATTGATCAAACTATTAAGCATATCAGTGCTGACAATTCAAGTAAAAGAGCTTAGATCAGTCAAATCAAATAAGTAGCATTTTATCTGCTTACGGTTGGTGATTTATAACTCTAAACAGCACCGACTTTTGCTTTAACAACAAAATCAACCGTGTCCCTAATTAAATTGATCATTAAATTGTTATGCACATTGCTTTTTATAATTTTATGATTTTAACTGTTAAGTGCTTCATAGTAATAAATTAGATGGGTCCAATTCTGGAAAACATTTCAATGAAAAAGCATATATATATATATAAATCTATGAAATATTTATCAATGTCCCTTCCAACAACGAAAAAATTTTACTTTACCTTAACCGGCCATCCTGACTTAATCTTCCAATTCTTTTTGGAAAGCATTTATTCGGGAAAATATTTACAATAACAAAATTGTAAAGAATCCAACTTTAAAGATACACAAATTCAAACAATCACCTTTCTAGTTTGCATTTTCTCAATGCGTCTCCTGAATGCAACATATGGATCATGAGCAGTACTTCCATCTTTCTTTTCAGTCTTTACAAGCGGAGTCAGTGATGGGAATTCCTAAAAAAATTACATAATGTTTTCACTATTATCAATCATTCAAATGAAAGATGATCACAAATGAAAGTGGATGCATACTTTCATTTTAAGAATTCCGCTAAAACGATGTTAAACTGCAATATTTTCTGCCTTTTTAGACTAATTTTTCTTATTACCAGAAAAAATCTCACCAGCCACTGACAAACATCAAGTTGTCATTGAGCAGAACAACACTTTTTGGTGCTTGGTGAACCCAGTATCTAATCACACACCATAAAGAGACTTACACATTTCTTCTTCTTCGTGCTCCAGTAAGCATAAACCTTTTCAAGGACATCACTATCCTCATTCTTTAACAGTAGTCTTGCTTCATTCATAGAAAGTGCCTAAAATTAAACATAAACAATATTTGAATATCTGTCTTCACATTTATGGTTTCATTGTGAGATATAAGAATATTATCCTATCAAGGTATTAAGCAGCAAATCATAACTTTCAAAAATTTAATGCCTCCTCCAATTATGGTTGTTATTCATTTCTTAGAAAAGAATATTTTTGATCCTTGAAATTCTGTGAAAACATTTTTACATTCCAATAAACTTGAAAATCTAAATATTATAACTAAAATTGCATGGATTAGCAGCTGACAAAAGAACATAAAGATTCTAAAATAATTAATCATTGCTGCAAAAACTAATAATTATATTTTCTGCTTAGTTTCCAGCTGCTAGTATATGTATATATATACTTTGTGTAATAATAATTATGATTATCTGTGTAAAATTTGCAAACCACTGCTTGGATGAACCTTAATCATGTTTCCACAAGTGAAGACACAAACCTCTGCATATGAACCACATCCCTTTTCCAATTTGTCAATCATTCTTTCCAGTTCCAATCCAAGTACAGCCTACATAATAATTGAAAAGTATTCAAATTACATGCAGTGCAATTTCAGCCACAAAAATACAGCATTAAATGAATAATCACAAATTGCATGTCAAATTAATTCATTAGCTCATTCTTCAAAGGGTAGATCAAAAACATGGTTCATCCAATTTTTATCAAAGCAAATGAACAGAGACACATAGCAATCAAGTCTAAAAATAAAAGCAAGTAAAACAACAGTGACAATGGGTTCTTATTGGTCTACTGTTTTACGTATGTGGCACATGTCACTTCTCATTGGCCTCCAGTAATTAGTGCTTCCACTTTATGATACCACAAAAGTAGCATATGCCATTTTTAACTCTGTTCATTTGCTTTAATTTATTCTTTGATTACTTCTTCTCATGGGCTGCAGGTAACATCTAAAAAATAACTCTTAATAAGATGTCTTTCAAATGATACAGTTGATTGGCAGGGGTCAATTATATGTCAACTGAATTTATATCTTTTCCCCAACATGTAATTTAATTGCTTCCAACACTTCCCCAGAAAAATTATGCATCTTATGCAGTCTAACTCTTTCCTAATAAACTGCATCATGTTCTATCTTTTCTTTCTCATGGCAAAATTTCCTGTGTGTAATAAATCACAGAAATACAGTCAAATCCCAGTACTTCTTTAAAATATCATGTGTGCCAATGTGTGTGCATGTGATTGCACCCATTAAAAGAAACAGACTACTCTAATCATCTCTCAAAACTTTTTGAGATAACTGAAAAATTGCACACTTGACATTGAGCATTTTTTTTTACACAAAACCAGGCCTGCATACAGTACCTTTGATCTATTCTTGTTGATAGTTTCAAGAAAACCTTCATCTTCAGAATCCAAATCATAGTCTGGTAGCTCATCTTCAAGGGTGAATGCTGCAAGAAAGTAAAATAGATTTTAAAAGCAATACTGATTGGCAATCACTCAAGTTAAAAGTTATACACTATGTAAACAGTCTTAGAAATTTAGCCCATTTGTTCCCAAACTCATATAAATTTGAAATAATTCTGCTAATTTTCAAGTTTTATTCTAACTATTTGTATCTGTCCACCAAAAAACAACTTTTGTTTTTATTCATAGAAAGAATTTGAATTCAGCATTTGATTTAAAAGATTTGACCTGTGTACCTTGAACATGGATAAGTTGCTTTGGTGCTGGGTATTCAGTTCTCTTTGCTCTGTTGGGATCTGATTCCACAAACATAGCCTCTGGTGTTGGTATAATTCTCCTGTTAGCTTCTCCATATATTTGTTGTGCTGTAATTGCCCTTTGAAGATGATGTTCCTGTTGATAAAAATGAATGTTTTGCTGAATAAAAACAAGAATAATGAAAAGTAAAAACCAAAAAAATCTTCTTGATTGTATGATAAACTTGCTTCGAGTTTGATATACAAGATTGAAAAAACTATTTTCAACATTTTATAAAAATAAACAATATCCTACTCCTTTTAATTTTTGTCCCCTCATATTTTTGCTTCTGAATTTGTGACAAAAATCATACAAACCAAGTACTGTTTTAAGAATGTTCTCATTGGTTTCTTCTATAAGAAATAAACCCCTGCCCTCAAGAATCAGAGTGCTTAAATACCTAAAATCAATAAATATGGTTTTTCCCTCATAAATAAAAAATGCATGTTTTGTGCCATTTTAAATTTCAAGCACCATTGATGCATGAGAATAACCATTTTAATTTTTGAGCACCTCTATTGTGCAAAAGTACAGTAATATATGCCTCAATTTTAATTAAAGATTTGTACAACCATTTTATTAGACTTCAGTATGTCATTTTGAAAGAGCCTGTTTTGAAAGAACACTTTCTGACAAAAATACTGACAAAAATATGGATCAAAATAGAATAGACAGACAAATCTTCTGGCCTTTGACAGAAACCATGAAAGAAACAACCTTGCATTCAAGTCCACATCTAGCAAATATTTAAAAGATTCACCTTTTCTGTTGTTTAAAGAATATGTAAATTGTTTTAATTTCGAATCAGATTAAAAAAATTTCTGAAAATAGTATTGTGTGTAAACTTTTGCCTCAGTGAGACAGATAATTTAGAGGCAATTCTTTCAAGAAACCCAGGCTCCAATTGAGGTCGTTTTTAATCTTGTTTATGCATCTTTGCATATTCCCCTATTATTTTTACAATCTGCAGTATTTTCCATTGCGTCAGCCACATGGTGTTTTCAGAGGGGGGGGGGGGCAATTAAACATGGCCATAAGATTTTTAGAAGGTGAGCACCAAAATGCTCCATTGGTTACTCATCATTATATGGATTCATTAAGAACAAAAGAGCAAAGTTTAAGGAGGGCAATTTCAGTTCTCCTCCAGCATTTGAAGGAGTCTGGAGGGAAGCAAGCGTTGAGTTAAAACAATGTTATTGCATTGCTTCACATCTATCATCTGATAACTGCACAGTTGTGCATATTATTATTTTCAATCAATATTACACTTGATTGCAGTTAATAGCTTTTGGCATCATTAAATCAAAAGTGCAAACCAAATAAAGTCAGAAAATTAAATAAATAAACAAATTATGATCTAAAAACTCTTCATAAAAAGATGTTAAAAATCTTGAACATGAAAAACTGCTAGTGTAAAAAGAAATTTTTAGTGCAGAAAGTTTACTTTGTTGGCCCTTACTTTTTCCTTCTAATTTAACACGAGCCTTTTCAACACCAATAAGGACCGGTACGATTAAAAGCCAACAAGGTATTAAGGGAAGGGTTAAATGTATGTCTTTATGAATATAAATTGCAAACAATATATCATTCTTTCAATCTCTAAAGTTTTAGTAACACTCTCTGATCAATATTGATAATAAACTGACTGAGGTTCACTTGTCATAAATTTGTTGTATCAATTCTTCATGTTTGCATATCTTTATTCAATTTCTAACTCTAGAACATTTTTTTTAAACTCCAAGAAACACAAGCATCCAAAAAAGCAAACCCACATTAGTAATGTCAACACATTTTGCAAATGCCAATAAAATAATATGAGTATTTATGTGTGTGTGCAAGCATGCAATTCTCAGAAAGCTTATGGTTAGGTGTGGACTTGTTCCTTTTCACACAGACAAATATTGTTATTATGAGTATTTACGCACAATACGTTATTGGTTGTGTGGTCTCATGTGTGCACATGCACTACTCCTTAGACTGGGTATTACTAATGTATGTAATGAAAGAAAGACATTGATACAAGAAGGCCACAACAACAGCCACTAAATCATTACTGCTAAAATGCACAGCCAAATACCACCATCAGCCAAGAAACAGCTCTAAATATGTAACTTTGACATATGGGGGGGGGGGGGGAAAAGGGATTCATATGGCAAAGGGCTAAATTTTGTTGAGCCATGCCTACTTTATGTGG
>JAYJMH010028067.1:0-17737 GCA_036873815.1 Phacellophora camtschatica
TCCGTTTGTTGTCGGATTAAAAAGACATTCTCAGTTCTCAATTTGTATTAAAAAGAAATAAACTTGAGGCAAGTCTATTACCCATGTTACATTTCCAAAAAATATGTAAGTGCTCCGTGAACTGTTTCACGAAACACAAAAGAATTTCACGGAAGGAAGGCGCCCTGGATTGATCCGTTTAAATCTGTTTCTTTCAGGTCAGTGTGCCATCATATCACACTACATACTGGTGTGAAGTTTTCAAAATGGACAATTTGGTGAAGCTTTCAGAGAAGAAACACATCATTGAGGTAAACTCTTGGGGAAAAAAGTGCAACAACAACAACGATGACGCTCATATCAATGTTTAAATATTTTTATGAACATTGTCATTTTTGTCCCTTAAATCCTTGAATTAGCCTCCGAGGGGCTTATTTACAAAAATTAATTTTTGGGTGGGCGCATATTCGAGGGTAATTCGTGGATGGGGCTTGTTGAATATTACCGTAGTTCAGTTCACCTTGAAGGAAAGAAAAACCATTATAAAAATTTCGAGCTAACAGGTAAAAGAGCTGATATTGTAAATACAGTCACAAAACCTAACAATTAGTTATAATGTAATATCTAAGAAGCTGTTGGCTGATTTTATCTCTTACATAGTACTATTTAACAAGTCCAAGAATGTATTATACTACTCCGTGGGGGCTTGAATTTTTAGATGGGGGTGTAATAGTTGATCAAATTAAAATTGTTACTGTTTTGCTATTCATTTGTTTTAATTAATTTTAGTAAAAAAGAACAATCTTCTAAAAACAACAAGGCACACATTCTAAAAATTGAAAATTTAAAGCCCAAATTTTAAAAACATTATGAAGAGCTTCTACTCAGAAATTTAAAAAACATACAGACTGAGGTCAAAATTAGAAGAAAATTAGAGTTAAACAGAAATGAGTGTATGAACTATTAATGCAAGTCATCTTATTTCTATCATTTTGATATTTTTGTCATTCTGTCAGCATCAATTATCAATCTATGATAATTATATGATAACTTTAATTTTAGATTGCCCCACTGGTGAAAAATAAAGATCTTGGCATTGTACATCACATGGTTTTGTATTCGTGTCAGTATGACTTTGATGAGAGACACTTAAATGTTACTGGACCTTGTTACTACCCTAACATGCCTCGTTCTATCCGGGAATGTGCCGGAAACAGTGCTGTATTTGCATGGGCAATTGGGGGGGTGGTAAGTTTCTTGAAACATTGCTCAACTTAGCTGCAATCTCTTCCATTTCATTGTCTAACTAGGAAGAAGAAAAGGACGCCGGTATGAAATTTTATTAGAGGGACTAACGTTTTTTGGTGACCACGCCCTCTACCTTAGCCATAAATGCCATGCCAGCCACGCCCCAATTCACCTTTCGAGAGACCGATTGACGAAGGCATTTTCGGCTCAGAATGGAATATTATTCTTGAAAGATAAAAATATTCAAATTCATGTGTACGTTTTTTGTGAATGCCTCTGGATACCTTGATAAAGATGCCTCGATAAAGATGCCTCGGTATGGCATCCATATAGATGTACGTTATGGAGTTTGGAATTACTGGCATGATTACAAAGCCTGTAAACCACTCTCTATAACATTGAGACGATTTTTATGGTAGGTAGAACAATTTGCTTTTAAAATTGATCATATTTCGATCATTTGGAGACTAGCAGCTTCAAATCTGTTGCTCTCAAGTTCCTCAAATTGAACGACATAAACATCCTTCGTTTTCAGAATAACTTGTATTATTGGGTAGACTTGCTCCAAGTCTATTTCGTTTCGTTAATCAGTAAAAAATAAATCACGACGGAGGAAAATACCCTGCGGAGGAGAAGATCTCAGGAAAATAAGAACGAAATGTTTAATTATTGGGAATTTGTGATTAATTTTTGGTAAAATCACTTTAACTGCTAAAATATCTCTATTTTTAAATCATTTGTGCAGAAATGGTATCTTCATTATCCTATCGCTGAGGCGATCTGCCTCTTTTGCACAAAATATCTAATCATATTTTAACTGAACAATTAGCAGTTTAAACAAAAACATTTAGTTAAAATAAGTTAAATATTATGTGAATCCTTTTGCACTGTTTTATTATTTGATCGTAGAATTTCAAGTTTCCAGAACATGTTGGATTTCCAATTGGTACTAAGGATAGCATGAAGTATCTCATTCTTCAGACTCATTTTGATAATCCTCAAAGGAGGAGCGGTAAGTCTTCGCAGCGTGTTTCATTTCTCCTCCATACCCATCGTCTCTCCAGGCTTTCTCCCCTCTTCATTTTGCTTTTCGTCACAAAATGTTTGTCAGAAATGTGGTCTACTACCGGCTCTATCTATCCTGTTTGCTTGGACAAGAAGCAACATTTTAGATATCAATTTTATCTACTTTTCAGGCTATTTCTGCTATATAGAATCTATGTGTATAGAATATGCTCATGGATCACAGGAATATTACATCATGCGCAAAGAATAGTTTTTAACCGCTACCAAAAGCCACTCAAGAACAGGGAGATTCGATTAATCTCACTGCCCAAAACTTTGTTTGCATCATACATTAAAGAGAAAGAGAAATTTTGTTATGCGCACAAAATTAGATAAACATATTACCTGACGCAATGTCACGTGAAGACAAGTTTACTTGGTTGCATCCTCTTCAGTAATAGTATGCTTTTGTACAGAAAAGAACACTGTCTATCGCTAGACTCAGTCATCTCCAGCAAACAGCATATTAAATAAGTATTAAATAATTTGAAATATATCCAGAGATGCGCATTAAATTTACAAATCGCAATTTCTAGTTGGGGTTGGAGTTGGTGCCGGCAAAATCTTGAGAACTGTAGTTGGGGCCCAGCCAGGCCCAGTAGGCGCATTGGAAAATGAAATGCGGCCCTTATTTTAAGTTTGAATTGATAATTAAAAAACGTTAACAAATTGGGGTGCGTTTATTGCGTTAAATTAAAGGGTTTTATTTAAGAGCAAACGGAAATAATCTTTTAAGAAGAATGTAATCTACCAAAACACAGTGGTTCCATTTGTTGCCAAATCTTACCGATTTAGAAGCTGGAGGTAACTGATAAGTTAGTATCTTACAATTCAAAAATATATTTTTTCATTTTTTCATAAAGCTATTCACTAAATCTTCCATTCAGATTTTGTGATAACGTCAGGCCTTCGCCTTTACTACGATGCACCAAGGAAGTATGACGGAGAAACACTGACTACGGGAATTACAGTTGATTACTACCAAATCATTCCTCCTAAACAAGAAAACTGGCTTTCTATCGGAACATGCTCGAAGGATTGCTCGATGGCAAGTTTTTACTGGTCCTATTTTCTTCTCTCTGATGATGGACACAAAAATACTTTTTAACCTTATCATTTGTAATAAAATTATATTATACATCAGATAAGACACTTGGGCTGGGCTCGTTAAAAATACATTTACAGTAGTGTAACCAAGAGGTGACCACCCCTGGCTTTGTCTTCCATAGGGGCCCCAGATTGTTGTGCTTGTGCCACTGCTCCTTAGCTTATACAAATAAAATTGATAAAATATACGCACGCAATAATTGATAGCAATATTTGTTATTATAAAATTGTTATTGCTTTTCTTTCGTTTAATTTTCTTTACCTCTTGTTGCAGAAAATTGCAGGCCCAGGTGCTTTGAATGGAAATGAGATTAAAATATTTGCTTTATTTCCTCATGCACACCTCGTTACCACGGGCATTTGAACAAAACACATTCGAAATGGGACAGAACTCGGAGAAATTTACAAAGATGACAATTACGACTTTGATTTTCAGATGAGTGTCATTTTGTCCTGCCATCTAGTAATGTATCTCTAATGTCGCTTTTTATGTCATCGTTCAAGATGCAACAACAATCCACAGTATAGAACATTGATTTTCAATTTTCATTGTCGATTTTTTTAAGCATGAAGTTAAAAACGTGGGCCATGCAATAAATAAACGTTTTTACAAATTAATAAGATTACAATAAACACATTTAAATAATAGTTCAAATAAAAAATATATATATGTAAAAGCACATCAATCAAGGTTTAGAAGATTTAATCAACCATTCTCTAAATTTTTTAAAGTAGGTGTTTCTTTTATTGAAGTATTTTATTGAAGCATTTTATTTCAAACATTGCATTGGTCCGAACTTTTATGATATTCCTATACATGGGTTGACATTGGTGGTTTTTTAATACCTGGGTGGCACGTATAGTATTGCTGGTAGTGTAGTACCTTCCCCCCTGATATAAACACTACTACAGATTGACAATATATATCTATTCAGGGTTATTTTACATCAATTATAGGCCATTATACGAACATGCCTTTGGAACTTATAGACAAGCTAGATTTTATATGTATTATTTCTTCAAAGCAAGCGCCTTGTCTTATTGATTTGACATGTAACGAGGCGATGGCAATGAATTTTATCCTCGCTCACTTTGCATGTAGATTTACTACAATCGGTGTCGCTCTAACATACTACTCATAAGCACTGTTTTTGACAAACCTCGTTCTTAGAAAAGAACGAAGCCTAAATTGCTGACTGAGCTCAAGTGCAATTGCAAGAAGCCAATCAATAGTTGTCTAGTGGTCCGCAGAATAGAAACATTGAGCCTCGATCTTACAGAAATGAAAATAATCCAAACACAGACGATAAAATTGTCATGTGACCACAATGCAGCGCTTTGATTGGAGCCAGAAGAAGTTGGATATTTGTGAATCGATTTTGTTTTCCCCAGCTTTCCTCCACCGCAGAGTATATTTCCTCCGCAGTGAGTTTTTCTTTTCTTCAACGAAACAGACTTAGAGCAAGTCTGCTTCACATATGGAGTAAATACGGCTCTCTGGATCGAATTTTGGTCTCGCGTATCTTCCAGTTTCTATCGCTAGTCGACATGTTGGGGAAAATGTGTGGCCAGTTTCCTGAACAATTAATTTCACTTCATATTAATGCTTGTTCAGGCTCGTACTGGACTTGCTCCAAGTCTATTTCGTCTCGTTAATCAGTAAAAATGTATGTCACTGCGGAGGAGATATTTTTTAAATAATGAATTAATTTACCATATTCAATTAATTAATTTAAACAAATTTGGAGCAAGTCTAGTCTCGTGGCTGTGGTGGAACCATCATTACGATATGGTCAGATGACGGCACACGTCACACGATGCACACTTTTGAAGCAATGCTGCTGCCAACATCATATCTTCCCGATGAAATCTTTTGTACTTTTTAGTCCATCGTCAACTAAACTGTTTTCTTCGGTTTTCACAGCAAACCCATGTTTTACGAAAGGAAGTGACATTCAAGGCTGTAAGTAGAGAAGCTATTTTCATTTGTTTTTAAAGACGTCGACAAGGAAACCGATTGGATAGTCTATTTATTGAAACAAACGAAACAGAAACCGATTGGATAGTCTATTCATTAAAAAGAACGAAACGAAAATGATTGCATGGTCTATCTATTGAAACAAACGAAACAGAAACCGATTGGATAGTCTATTCATTAAAAAAAACGAAACGAAAATGATTGGATGGTCTATCTATTGAAACATACGAAACAGAAACCGATTGGATTGGATTAACCGATAATTATTAAAACAACGAAACGAAAATGATTGGATAGTTTATTTATTAAAACAAACGAAACCAAAATGATTGGATAGTCTATCTATTGAAACAAACAAACAGAAACCGATTAGATAGTCTATTTATTATAACAAACGCAACGAAAATGATTGGATAGTCTATTTCTTGAAACAAACAAAACGGAAAATGATTGGATTATATTAATGCTATTTTGCTTTTGTTTACATTTTCCACAAGAGCCAATGAAATTGAATCACAGGCTAATGAAAATATAATTAGTTAAAAAATAACAACAAATGTAGTTGACCATTGGCACTTTTCGCCGAGACCTCGGGTGTGCCAACATCCTAAATTCCAGGTGCAAGTGTCAAAAAATGTTTAGTTTCAATTGTTCTCTTCATTTTCAATGACCATTAAATTTCAGGTGCCGTAAAAAGGGGTTTTCTTAATGAATATCGGGTGTACTATTTATCCTTGTATACATCTGACGAAGAAAATTGCTTATGCATTATATAACCAGCCAAGATATGAATCAACAAACGTCCCACATAGTAGGCATATAATTTACTAAAATTACAATGTGTAATATGGTAGGTAAGCCCAAATATAATGAAATTAAATTCATTTCATTTCACTTAATTTAAATATTATTTTATTTTTGAATCGAGTAACATTTGTATTTCAATTTTAGGGTGATGAACTGATGACCTACTGTAGATACAATACCATGAAAAAAACGGAAGCTGTCAGGGTAAGTTCCTAATTTCCAATTTCTAAAATCAGGCCAAGTTTTTTATGAGTTTATTCAATATACATGCAAGGGCAGCATATGACAATTCAACTGCGTAAGAATCTAAAATTTTTGGATTTTGTTGTCTATTGGCCTTTGCCATTTCTTGCCATTATTAAATTGGCATTTTTCTTTCCAGCATTAGGAATTTTATAATGCATGCGCTTTACACATAGCGATATTTAATTTATTGATTTCATTCAGGGAGGACTATCAACCACAGATGAAATGTGCATGAATTTTATTATGTATTATCCCCGTCTTAATTTTACCAAATGCGATTCATCTGATAGAGCTGTTGGACCTTTCATGAGTAAATACGCAAAAAGAGGACGGTAAGTGTGTTTTCTATTTTGTTAATATTTATTGGGTATTATTATATTATTAATAATATTTGGATTAAATCATTAAAATAGAAATGTTGTTTTTACGTTGCCTTGTTTGCTGATAGAAAAAATGCCGTCAATCTCAAGGCGATGAAATGTGTGGCCGTATCTTATGGAAGGCAGCCGCATGATCCAAGATGCACAAGGTCGGACAAGGTCGGACAAGGTCGGACAAGGTGCGGTGGCAATATTTATCGCCTTTTTGCACGCCCGTTATTTGCCAAAATGTGGCCGCAAATTTTGATAATAATTTTTATCAACTCGTCCTCAGATTACTAGACTTGCTCTGCGGAGGCCCTCGAATACGCGAATATTGCTCTTTCCTATCAAAAACGATAAAAATGGCAGTTATGCTAGTTCACAAAAGGCCCCAGGGGGGCAGTACCTTGACTTGGATAGGGGGCGTGTCTGGGGTTTCAATTTCTAACTTTTGGATCTGGGGTTTCAATTTCGATGATAAAATTTTGTGTCTGAAAGTTTTTCTAAAAAATAGAATTTTGGCCTTTAAATTATTATAATAAAATTGTAATTTAAAAATAAAATTATAATTTTTAATATCTTATATTTTTGGATAAAATATTAAGAAATAGCATAGAAATGTTAATAAAAAGATGTTACGAGCAGCAAGATTACATCATAACATGCGCCATACTGTTTTATTTTTGGATTTAGGTTTTGGTTCCATTATATTTTTGGGTCAGCTCAAACTTTCCTTGGACACGTCCTCCTACCCAAGTTAGATGGTACTGCCCCCCTTGAGTAAAAGACACCCTCGAAAATCTGCTCTCGTGCCCTACCCAAAACATATTGATTTGTTATTAATTTGTAGGACCATCAGTCTTGGGGGGAGGGGGTTAATTTGAAAAATTGCTTTATTTATTTGCTCTCCATATTTATTGCCTCTGACAAGCAAGGGAAGATTTTGTAACAATGTTCAAAATAACACACCAATTTCAAAGCGATTAGCCATCGAAGACAAAGCAAATTTTCTGAAGCAGAAAATAAAAACAAACAAAGCCCTGTTTTGATTTTCTGCTTGAGAGAATTCACTTTGTCTTAAATGGTTTATCGCTTTTAAATTATCGTGTCAATTTCACCATTGATACAAAGTCTGCCCTTGTTTTTCTGAAAAGAATTTGTGCACGTTTTCAGCGAGCTTTGGGCTGGTGTGACATGGAACAAAACTATGGTCGAAGAACTCAAAGTCGCATATGCTTACAACCAATCACCAGCTTTATATCCATGGTGCACCGGACTTTCTGGCCTTAACTATGTAAGTACATTGAATCATTTATTCATCAGTGTGGACTGACTTTCATATTTTGATCTTTTATGAACTTTAAAGTCCCAGGGAGACACTACCTCCTTAAATAATTCTGAGTAGTAACTCCGCAAAATGGCGTGAAAAAAGACAAACGACTATCGATACTAACAATATATTATTTTACAAATATTTAAAATGATGAAGGTGTGCTGTGATTGGTGGATGATAATGATGATATTCTGCAGTGGAGTGCTAATGGTGATGCTCTAGGGTGCTAAGATGATGATGAAAATGAGAATAATATGATGTGATGTATTTTAAATGATAATGATATTAATAAAATAATAATAATAATAATAATAATAATAATAATAATAATTCTAATAATAATAATAATAATAATAATAATAATAATAATAATAATATAATGATGAAAATGAAAATGAAAAGAATATATAAAAGGTATGTGGTAACGGTCCGTGTTACTACCTCCTTACTTGAGTATGGGGCGTGTACTATATTTTTGAGTCGGTGATTTTGATTCGATAATATGTTTTTATTGGGTCGGACAAATTTTCATTAAAAAATTTATTATTATACTTTTTTCAAGTCCTCATTTCAAGGCCAGTGGCGTTCTCTTTCTATAAATAAATCATGATCGCTACATCTTGCTATTTTATTTCTCTGAGAATATATTTCGACATTTATGCCAATTCATGAGATATTTTTCCATCCCAAAACGAGATTTGTATATTGTTTTGTGAAACACCCAATAAAGCCAGCTTACTTTGTATTTTACTTTATATTGACTTAACATACCGTGATGATTCGATTAAGCCCCGGGGTTCTTTAAAACTCGACCTCTGATCTGATAGGGGGGCTTATTCGAGAGAGGGCTAATTCGGGAGGAGGGGGCTTATATGAAACTCAACATAGGTATGGTAGTACAAAAAAGAATTCTGGTAAGTTTGTAATCGATGTGTTGTCTTCCTTACTGAATCTGATAGAATATCAGAGGGGGGCTTATTCGATTTCCGTTTTGACGTAGTAGGGGGTGCTTATTCGAGAGGGAATCTTATTAAAAAAATCACCTTCTGGAGGGAGGGGGCTTATTCGAGAGGGGGGCTTGATGGAATTATTACGGTAAGTGGATTTTCAAAAAGTTGGTTACCTTAAGGATGTATTTCATGGTTCCAATCCACTCTGATTTATCATTTCACATTAAGGACAAATTCCTGTAAGCCATTTGACTATGGAGGGGGTGGGACAAATTCTGTTAACTTTCAGCGCTTAAAGTTGCTAATTGGTGCCAGTACGTTATCATTCCAGTCAACATTGCAAAGATTACATAGCCTGCGTGAAGACTTTTTGGTTACTGGGGAGAAGAAAGAACTGTAGTTCCTCCTCAGTAAACGAAAAGTCTGTAGGCAGGCTAAAGTTACAGGTCTCTGACAGGAACTGCGCCAAGATTGCCAAGAACCGCTAAGGATGACCATTTTCGTTTTAAACCGAGTATTCTTTTGCAAGATTTTTATTGTACCTTCTCCGAATCATTATCAATTGCAAAGCCTAATAAACAGCTCTTGTTATTAATCGGTAAAAGAATTAAGCCGAAGATTACTAAATGATGCTCAAACATCTCTTCAATAAGTTATAGTATTGGTGATTGATGATATCAGCTTCTTGAATAGGTCTACTGATATTATGGGAGGGATATCAAAGTTGTTTATGGTACCCATTAATAGGGAAGAGCACCTTAGACCCTTAGATCCTACTATCAAATTGGTTCCTTCGAGAGTAGAGGGGTTGTGGGTGGGGAATAAAACGTACATAAAAATGTGAACAGCAAATTTATCGAAAAAATTTCACTTCTGTTTCAGGATCTCAATTTGTTTAAACGTGTGGAATACAAAAAGTTGAAGAAGACCTCGCCGAAGATTGTTTGTGGTGGCAATCCAGGCAGTGGAGCAACATATATTCAACCAAATTTCCTTGGAGGGTTTTGCTTGCTGCTGGCTGTTTGGATTTTGCTGTGCAATAGATTGTTTGGATTGCAATAGAACGATATTTCCACGAGCGCATATGCATATAGACTACATACATGCAGCAGGGATGTTTTCTTTTATGATTTCAGTCGTGATAATAGAAAAACAATTGCACTGATTGCCGTTTAACGATGACTACCTACACAATAATCACAAAGTATAAATTGAAATATAACCAACAACACTTACAAATTGAAGTATAATCAACGACATTAATGATTTTTCTCTATACAAAAATTAAAAGTAATGTTAAAGTGAAAATATTTTTCTCCTTTTATATCTAATTTATTATTATTTTTAAATTTTGACGTCACACTGTCTCGCGGGGTCTGTTGTGCTCAAATATCATATTTTATTTGAAATGTTTTTGGTCATTATAAAAGCCTTTGGGATCACGGGTGGGTTTTAGGGGAAAAAAATGTTGTTTAAATTTATGATTTATTTTCTTCGTCGGTACTTCTTGCTGCATCTCCATTTTTTCTACATTATGTGGTGACAAATTTCAAAGCACGGAATGTAGGACAGGTGTAAATCCAGCGAAATCCAAGTCGAAAAAAAAAATCATAAATTGAATTTTACTTTTCCTTGTATCTTATGAAAGCCCGCCCTTGCTGGGATTTGACATCAGCGAAGATTGTTGCAGTTGACCGCTCATCAATTTCGATAGGAAAGATTGAATTAGTAAAAGAAATTTAATACATACTGCACTGCACCATCCAGAGGCGGAAATTGTGGGGGTGTGGGGGGAGTGCAGTGCCCCCAATACTTACCGGATTGTTGATAAAAACTTCATTTTGTCGGTACTTTTGGGCATCAGTCTGCCATTTTAACCATTTTTGAACGTTCCCCCTCAAGCTTAACACTGAATTTCTGCATCTGACAACATCTACCGGGTGACCCAAACGAGAATAACATTATCAAATTGTATGCAAAACAATGTCCGAACCGGGGAAACTTAAAGTTTGGGATGGTTTGGGATATCATGCAGTGTCGTCTGCGAATAGAGCATTAATGATACGTTTTTCTGTATTCGAAACAAGGTATTTCTGTATTCCAGTGACTACCAGTGAACACCTGCCAGAATTTTGCGAACACCAGTCAGTTCGAGAACAAGTAAACTCTAGTCAAAAGAACGAGAACAAATTTAATGCCAAATTTGACTTCAGAATAGGCTTTTTGATGGTAACTGATTGATTTTCAGAGATGGGCCCAAAAATGTTTTTCTAGGTGGGGGCTAATTCGAATTCAAATACTGCGGGGTAACAGCACATTGAGAAGGACAAAATACATGTATATAAACAAAATTTACCGAGTAAGATGGAATACCTGGCTTAATAAAATATGGGAAATTCGAGTGTGATGTGAAGACTTATTCGAGGGATGAGGGGGGGGGATGATTTCAAGATTTACGGTAGATTCGAAGATTTAGATGTAAAGTGAAAGTTAGCGCTTTTTTGATGACATTTATGACGACAGTTTATCAAAATTCTAAAAAGACTAAAATTTATCATGCTAGATAAATTTGATGTACTGATAACAAATCAAGTTTGTCTATTCATTAGGGTTACTGTACCTAAAAATTGACTTTTGGTGCTCATCATATTTCGATAGTTTGGTGACTAGATTACACGCTTCTCTTATTTAATTTTACATTTTACAGTTCAGTTCACATATTTTACATAGAGTTTTGAGGATTTGTTAAAGCACGTGCACGTTTTGCTTTACTTCTAGTTGCTCTTATTTTCACACAGATTTTCCTAGCAATTTTAGCATCATTTTTGTAAGCCTTATTTCCCAGAACAGGATTTGGGAACAGCAGTACTTTCCTCTGCCGGACCACGGAAACATGGACTACAGAACTACGGTACCAAGAACCATGGACTACGGAACTAGAAACCGGCGGAGAACAGCAGTCAGTATTCAAAAAGCTTTGCGTACCTAATACCCAACGGACCAATTAATTCCATTGACATTTCTCACACAAGGTCACAAAGCATTATACTTCAAAATGCTGTCAGGATTTTTTACCAAATTCAACAGTCCAACTTTTACAAGGTTTTCAAATAAGGAAAGACCTTGGAAACCATTAATATTAATTTGAATATTGGTTATTCCCAGACTTCAAAATATATCAAAATCCCATGACTTGCTGTTCATAACATTCAGTCTTTTGCGGACACATTCGATCACATAAAGAGATGAAGTAGGCTAAGATGTTTTAATTTTTCATTCAATCGTATCGTTTTCGTTTTTTAATAAACAAATGACTATATTTGTCTGGATTCACCATTTAGTTCCGCACAGAATGATGCATGTGTTTGGGTTTTATCTAAAAACCCTGACTGCAAAAAATTGATATTTCGGGGGTTTTTGCAATTTTTCCGAATTTGTCTGTATCTTTCTTAGTTATGGAGTGTTCTCTTCTTATTTTGAATATGTTACTTCCCATTTTCATGTTCAATTTAATCATTGACTACATTTTTTCATGTCTATTTTGACCAAATCACTATACATTTTACATTAATATTTTGACTAAAAGTTGCTTCTCGTATTTTTCATCTGTATTCAAATATGGATAGCTGCAGAAAGCTGATTAATCAGAAAGCTAGAGAAAACTGATTAACCTCAGCCTAGAAAAGCGTACCACAATGAACGGAAAAGGAGGAAAATTTTCTCTGGTGGCTTTTTACCATACACGTACCACCGTTTGGTGGGTTTTTGCCCAGCCTCTGGTGTGATTTTGTGACATGTTAATTCACATAAAAGTCTGTTCGTACAATTTCCAAGAATGGTGCAAGACCCTAATTTATTGTTTATACCATATACTTTCAAAATCAGCCGAGAAAACAGAGATTAAGCAGTGCGGTCGATGGATGAGAGAAATTTCATGCCTATTACACGAGAGAAAGTAGATCGGATCTGACGTGGATCGGACACAGTGGATCGGACACAGTGGATCCAGTTTTAGCGAGAATAGGCCTAGCGTCTATATTACATGATATTCTAGATCCGAATTTGAATCTGCACATCAACAACAACACATGCGCCTAAAATTAAAAAGCGAACAAGCGCGAGTGGTGAAGGAGAAAGCATTTTATCTGAATTTGACCCAAACTTCGATCAGTTCATCTGGCCAGAGTTTGGGCGCCAAGTAATGCCACCAAATAAGGAAACCAAATACAGAGCAATGACACAAAAATCAACTTGCTAAATATAAGGGAGAATCAAATCAAGCAAAATGGCTCAAATTTGAAACACATCAATGTTTCTTAATGATTGATGTTTTTTAACAACTAAGCCCAACTTAGGCTACATCTCAAGTTTCAGAGGTATGAAATTGATTCCGGAAAGATTCCGTACAACAATTCAAGAGGGAAGTTGAATCGTTTCTCCGTCAATCCTTTCAAAATATAAACTCCCTATTGCTTATTCCAGAACTTCAGAGAAGCGAAAACATACATGCACAATTTCTCACATCCTAAAATCTTATGAGTTCTTTGCAAATTGGGGCAGACCCGCGGGCAGATTGAAAACAATTATTACAAACATTCACTTTCGACAATTAATTTTTTTTAATTTACAACTAAATCAATGTAATGTCGTCCTTTGTTGTATTATTTCAGTCTATGATTTTTGTAATTTTGTATAGCCTGCATCAACCTCGTATACAAGACTATTTCATACCTCTGAATGAAATAGCCCTGGCTACGATGTTGAGCCTGCATTAAACGGTAATCTATTCATTGCTTTTCTATTTATCAAGAATGAAATCATTTAACAAACACTCTTTTGCGTGTAGTATAAGAGCATGCGCACATGGAAATATCGTTCTATTGCAACCAGAGCGAAATCCAAGCAGCCAGTAGCAAGCAAAAACTGCCAAAGAAATTTGGTTGAACATTTGTCCCTCCAGCATTAGGACCGCAAACGATATTCGTCGTTGTCGTATCCAATTTCTTGAATTCCACACGTTTAAAGAGTTTGGTTGTCTGAAACGGGAGAGAAATTGTTTTTAAATGTTCACTGTTCACAATTTTATTCATATTGGGGACCATGCAACATTTACCAAAAGGCTGGGTCAGTAAAAAGCAGCAGGGCAAGGATATTTTAGTAATAAAAAGAACAGGTTCGCCGATTTTCCTGCTGGTGAAAACAGGCAGAACTTCTTTCCTAATCTTATTACTAAGATCATGCAATTGCTTTTTCACAGCCTGAGCAGATGTTTGATCCTTAAAAAGGAAGATTATTCGTATGGGAATTTCCTTCTCCTTTTTCTTGTCTTGCTCTAGTAAAAGCCTCTGCAAAGTTTGTAAAACTACGCTCACACTGCTCCGTATTAATTTTTATTTGTTTTGATGATGAGAACGCTGTTGTTCATAGTGCTCCCTTTTCAAAAATGAATACGCCATGAATACGAAGAGCGCTAACATTGCTCCAGCAAAACATTGTTGCTAGAGTTATTGTTCAGACTGAAATTACTCTAAATACTTATTATCCTGCTCAGATAAAAAAGCAATACGACAAAAAGCTACGCCTAAATTCATGTTCGTTTAATGCATGACACTGCAAACGCAACGTCGTCAAGATTTTAATACCCGTCCAATCATAAATCTTATACAAAGTGTTCTCAATTGGATGCATTGCAAGAATAACAATTAAAATGCTCATTAAGCGCAAACCAGTGGGAATCTTTCAATTCGAAGCATTTCTTAGAGAGTTGATTAAAAATTGTAAAAAAAAATAAGTGTTAGTTTTAGATGGACTGACCCAAAATGCAAATACATGAACTGTAAAATCCAAATGTCTCCAGATGATATAATACCTTGTTTGTTGTTTCTTACATAACGTATGATATTATATTGTATTCATCATATAATATTATACCGAGTGACCCAAAAAAAAAGTTCCGATGTTTGAAAAATCACAACGTTTGATTTTGTTGCGAATCTCAAAAATGTGTTTTCTGCTAACGTGAGAAGGACCAAGTCTATTTTAGAAACTGTCGTGATTTTGGTAACTTTGACAAGTGATGGCGTAATTTCGATCTTAAAAACCTAATTTTGATTTAAACTTATTACTTATTAAAAAATATAGTTTAAAGTGTTTAATGCTGCACATGATATTTTTTCATCGTATTTATAACATTTCTAACAAGATAAAATAATAGCAATAACGTGATCTACTGATTTCTCAAAAGAACATTTTCACTGCATCAAAACCAGGTCGCATTGAAACCAGAAAAATTACATTGTTTTGAAAGTGCTGTTGAAATATTGAATAAGAATAAGATTAAATGAAAGGACATACACAGAAATAAATTCATTTTGAAGGAAGTGATACGGAAGTTTTGTTTTCACGTCAAACCGACCGCCCTTGACTGCAATGTTTAAAACAGTAAAAAGTCTATTGTTTTGATTCTAACTAAATTCACATAACACCCATTGTTCTCATTGATCAATTTATCAAAGCAACATTTCTGCAGTTCACAGACAGATCATAATAATGATTTATACCACCCAATCAGAGCCGCGAAGATAAATGACGGGCCCCTGGAAAATTTACTTATATTTATAGGATTTAAAGTAATATTTTGTTTACTCGGGCCCTAATATTGACATCTGTTGACTACAGGCCCAAGAGGGGGGGGGGGGAGTAGATAGAGGTTATGTATGAAGGTCTTTGCATAAATTGAGCGCAGGATATTAAAACTTTAGCGAAAGGGCTACCATACCTAGTAAACTCAAAAACAAACTAGCATATTCACAGAAGAAAAACTTTTTAAGCTCTGTAAGCATTTAGTATTAGAAATTATTATACTGTTAAAAAAAGATTACTTACCTGCGCCATTGACTTTAAATATAAAATATTTCAAACGTACCGACGTTCGCAATGAAAATATATATATATATATATTAACTAATTAATAAGAACACAAACCTTGAAATGTCTGAGTATGGTAAAATATTATCTTTAAACATCTCTATGGTCATTGTTCTTGGTGGTGAATCAGTTGGCTGTGGAAATGTTTTGGCAACAATCATAGCTATCAGGGTCCAAAAACCAGGCATTAAAAATTGTGTGATAATGGATTTTTTACTTCTCTTCGAATTCAAAAATCGCTTGATAAACATAGCTTTCCACTTCTGCAAAACCAATTTTGTACCAGTGTTTCGTGGGAAACTACTATTTGAAAAGCTACCTTCAAGCATTGGAAGTAGTTTCTCAGTTAGCGAAGCATTGGCCTCTCGATTGGCTGCCTGATTCATACTTGGAGAAGCTAAAATAAATAAAACTGACGTGAACTTTAAGTTTTCTTCGCGATATGGAACAATCTCAATGAACAGATATGAGCCATGAGATCTAAATTAATTTGGAAAAATAACTTTTACAAAAACTTAAAAAAGGAAGGAAAAATTTGTGTTCTCAAACCTGCAAAGGCATCATATATTTTTCTTAAGTTCAAGCCCTTAAAATAAAGATGGTTACCGTGTGACAAAGTTTTGTTCCTTTTTGATTCGCGAAGCCTAATCTATGAGGTTATGTTGGTAAGGGAATTTTAGCCTCGACTTCCACAAATGATCACGACACAATGCGGCATTACACAGAATTTTATCTGCAGGGATTTACTAGCCTGTGAACAGGTCCTACGTAAAGAAAAACAAAAAAAGGGATTTACTCTCTGGGAAATATTCATTCTATTATCAGGTTGCGAAAAACAGAGAATTTTTGACGGGCAAATTCAAATCATGCACTACGCCAATTACGATCGTTAAGTTAAGTTAGGTCAGAATGACTAAAACCAGTTTTGAATGATTTTTGGAAGTTTTTCTAGGCTTGTTCTCGCATTATAAACGATTTTAAACACATTTCGATCTCACAGAAGCTCAAAAACAATGAAAGATTGATAAACACATGGTCAATGCGACCTCCGTGAACCCTGAATGAAAGAGACTCTATCAGATTTCCCGCGTTTTCATTTCTAACGTGTCAGTTTTCACACTTTAAGGTTGCTTCAGAATAAAGGCTTTTCATTTCCTTTCAAATTATGAAATGATTGTTTGAAAACAATGAAATCAATGTTTTTTCAACTTTTGGAACAAGTAAAGGTTAACAGTAAAGGTTAACACAGCCTCTTTTCGCGAATCGCTGATGGGTTTATCTTTCGCACATTTTACAATCGCCTCATTTTCATTGTCCCAATCGACTCATTGTCAATCATAGCAAAGCAATGTAACATGAATTGTATAGTATGGACTGTTGAAATGGAATGATGTTACATTCAAGAGCTAAACGTTCTCTTTTCATTATGGAATGCTTTATTGCGGAAGGTTGTATCATTAGTTGGTGGACAACTCAAGAGATAGATTTTACAATTGAATGCCCTAACAATATAATAGCAGAACAAATTGAGAATAGCATTTACGGCATATAAAATTTACCAAATTTACGGCATATTTTTGATTCCATGATGTCGTGTGAGGAATGGAAAATAAACAGTTAAAATGAAAATTTTTTTAAACAAATAATTATCCTGCTACCTAAAGCCCCGGCCAAACGACTGGATTTTTCATTGGATTTTTTTCTGAACATTTGTCAAAATGTTGGACGATGTGCA
>JAYJMH010028078.1:0-17735 GCA_036873815.1 Phacellophora camtschatica
ATTTCCATGCCGTTTTCAAAAACCACCGGCTCTGTGGAAACGGAGAAAAACGGAAAACAACACTGGCATAACTTTTCCAGTGTTTCCATTGATCCACTGCAAAACGGATATTTTTTTATCCGTTTTTATATTTACCCGGGTCAGTGGAAACGGGGCCTTAGTCTAGTTCCGAATCTTATATCACATTGAGCAATTTTGTGGTGAATACCTTTCGACATTTACTAAAATTTTGCTGAAAAATTGTTGACATAAAATGGTCAAATGTCTTTTTCTCAAAATCGGTACGCAGCCTCATCGCGAAACTTTTTAAATTGATAGAAAATTAATTATTCTGTTCGAATTTCGTATCAGTTATGTCGGAAAAATTGGATGCGTTGGTAGGAAGAAATTATTCATTTGTTCATATTGTGTCCGTTGCAATTTCCACAATATTGGTTTTATTTATTGTTTGTAACCTTCAAACCATAAACAATGGAGCAAACCTCGCTGACACTGGTAGCAATCGTAGGGAGCAATTCCATTATTTATCGCTTCGCGGCATTTTTCAAATGTGCTACACATGAACCTCAATTTCAAAATGAACTTGCGCGCGCATAAAAAAGATTTTTCCTCTATGCTACAAAATACACAAAGAAAAAATAAACCAAAAAAAATAAAAAATAGCTATTGTGAAAAAAAAAATATCAATTAACCATGAACATAATTTGCAAAATAATCAAGAACCAGCATCAAAGTTTTGATTTTAAATTCCTCTAAAGAATCTGCCTGATGAATTTAACATCTGTGAAAATTTAGAGGACACTTTGGAGTCTGAAATTTATGGACACAAACATCAAAGTTGTGAAACAAAATTAAACATTTCATGAGTCAATGGAAATGAAAATTTACCAATGCTTGGTTTGCAAAGAGGCATGGCCTTTCAAAATTAAGTCAAAAAGAAGTTGAAGAAATGTTTATTTCAAGAGCTTTTCCAATTATTCATATGTATACTAAGCCTAAAGGAGGCCAATGGCCTATAAGGGACATGTTATGACATTGCCATAAGATGTCCAGCAGCTTGCAAATGTACTTCCAAGATGCCCTTAAGACCTTCCAGTCATTGTTTTTACAATAAATGGAAAAGACAATGAATCAAGAGATTTTAATGTAAGTAGAAAAAGAGTCTCTGATGCTCTTGATTGGCTGATAGCAACTAATCCACTGTACAAAGATGTAAGAGTTGATTGTGAACAGCTGCAAACTCTACCAGAAGATGGAAATTTGACTGAAATAAACATAGTAGAATTTAAACATGAAGTACAATGAAGAGACAACTCTGGAATATCATCTGATGATTCTGATGTCAGTGATAATGAAGATGAAAATGATATTTGCATTGACAAAGGATCACTTGAAAATGCAGACATGTATATGATGAGAACTCAGAGGCATCTAGTTTTTTATTCGTAGAAAAAGACACAAAAATTGAAAAGCAAACCATAACAGAAAACCTTACTACTGGCGAGAGCCACTTTTCATGGGAGGTTGGTCAACAGCCACTAAATGAGCTCAATACACAATACCTTGCAACCATGTCATTTCCAACTCTTTTTTAGATACCAAGGGTGATCCTACAACCAACTCAATTTTGAGAGATATTGCAAACAGTGATACAGAGTCTTTTGCAGCAAAAACAAGCATCTTATTAGATTTGATGAAAAAATAAATGGGAAATATGTTTACAGATTTGCTGCTCATCCAAGGTTTGATTATTGGGCATTTAATATTCTGCACAGAAAACGACTACTTGGCCAAAGTAATTTCTTTTTAAAACAAAATTCAGGAGATGCTTACTTGACCATAGATGAATTTCAAAAGATGTTGTCATCAGATAGATATTTTGTCATCATGTCCAAGTTGATGCATTGTGCAAAAAATGATACTGGCACAAGTGCCTACTGGAACAAAGTAAGGGATGACCTAAAAGCCATAGTTCTTCAAAAAAGGAGCTCGAACAATATTTTGGACCCTATCTTGTGCAGATTTTCATTGGCCTCAATTTCACACTTTATTCTCTGATTCTCAAATTGATTCTAAACAGTTAAGAGACAATGTTCTTCATAACACACACATTCTTGACTGGCTGTTCACTGTGAGAACAGAGAAATTCGTAAACTAAAGAAAAAGCTAAAGAAATGTTAGTGTTTCTGAATTTGCCGTACAGAGAGGGTCAATTCAATGACATGGCTTAGCCAAACTTAGTGATGATCCAGAATTGTGCGACTTGACCAAGAAGGCTTTGCAAGGGTATCTTGCTACCAAGCAAAAAGGCCGATCAAATCTGTCAGAGCCAAATGAATTGACAAATATTGATAAAACGATAGAAGAAGGAAAGTTAGCAGTAAAACAGGTTTGTGAATATGTTGACAAATTAGTTTCAACTTGGAACCCCTGTCCCCCAGATGGAAATGCTTGGGCAGCCCCTGCAGTTCATCCATGTAAACAGAAGTATTCTGATATATCCATTTCAAAATCTTCAGCTGATGCAGATTACATAAATCTCCTTAATACTGTTCAAAGACACATCAAATGCAACTTCACAGCTTGTTGTTTGCAAGAACGGGAAAATGGAGAACAGTATTGCCGTTTTGAGTGCCCTATTAACAAATGCACTAATGCGCATATGGAGTTTACTGAGATACACTCTAAAGATGGATCAAAAAGATACAAAGCAAAAAATCTTACATCAAGAAATGACTCCGGAATAAACAGACACCAAAGATTACAATTTCAAGGTTGGAGAGAAAACTGTGACATCACTGTTGTAATAGATTCATTCTTGTATTGAATATCTCATTAACTATGCTTCAAAACATGAAAAGGTTTCATCTGTAGCACGTGGTGCGTTTATTTCTATTGTCAGTAAGTTAAATAATGATGCTTCCATGCACAAGACGGTTAAACAGCTCATGACGAAAACAGTTGGTCAGCGTGATGTATCTATTCAAGAAGTAATGCACCAACTTCTTTCATTGAAGCTCCAAAGATCTTCTTTTAACATTGTTACAGTTTCATTAGAGGGTTCAAGGAAGCTGAAATTGGAAAATGAAGAACTAATAACACAGCCTTCAATACTCGACGATTATGCTGATCGCCATCTGTTTGAAGATACTCATCTAGAGTTATGAGACATTTGTTCGAATGATTTTATGTCCCAATATTTTGTGAACAATGGTTCTCTTTTCAAAAAGTCAGATGCAGTTGTTGTTAAACTGATTCCAACGATTTGACCTAATCCTAAAGGGGAAAATTAGATTTCACCTAATCCTAAAGGGTCTTTTTGCAAATGTCAATTATTGAAATATAAACCCTGGTTTCAGACTCCAAGCAGTGCATGGAATGACTTTGAAGAGTCAGATTCTGTTTTCATCAACTGTTGGAGCCAATATTTGGAAACTCAAAAAACCCATGAAACTGTCCCAAACATTTCACGGGAAATCGAAAATATTGTTTCTTTCATAGATAGCACTCAATATTGTGATAACTATCAAGACATTAATACTGGTGAACATGAAGAGTGGATGCTTCTTGCTGAGCTCAATATGTCCAACCAAAATCAAAATTCAACACCTATGCCAAACTGTGGAAAGTATTGGCAACATTTTGAGCAAACTTACTCTGAGGAAATTATTGGTAATATGCCGTCGTGGATAGACAATCAGAAACTTGAACATGCCAATTCTTGCATTCCAATATAAACTGAAATTAATGTTTAAATAAAGAACAACATCTTGCATACGCAATTGTTTTTGTCCATTTTATACAAGATGCAACGAACAGCTCACAACTGCTGTTGATAATGACGTTTTGTTGTTGATGGAATGAAAAGTCTACTTAAGAGCAAATGCAAGTAGTACAGCTTTTTTGGAACTGCAGCATTCAACATAAAAGGTCAAACACTGCATTCCCTTCTTCAACTACCAGTTCGTGGAATTAGACCAGGAGATTTATAAGGAATGGCTTTATTAAAACTTCAAGAACACATGCAAGGGGATTCTTACTTAATATTAGATGAGTTCTCTGTCGTTGGCCAAAAGATGCTTGGATGGATAGATAGACGTTGCAGGCAGTCCACAGGGAAACTTTCAACTGCTTTTGGAGGAATATCAGTTATATTGGTTGGCGATATCGCTCAGCTCCCACCAATTACAGATAACGTTTTATATCACAAAAAGCCCCAAGGGAAGCTTGGAATACAAGGCTTGTCATTAATTGTCATTAATGAAAGGGCTGCAGGTTCAAGTGTTCAGCAAGAACAATTTAGAGAATTGCTTCACAATTTGAGAAATGGTAAATCAACTATAGAGGACTGGAAACTCCTTTCAACCAGCACACCAGACAATGTTAAAGCTATTGACTTGTTGGAAAATAGTGTGAAATTATCATATGGAAAAACAAATATTTTCCACTGACAATTATGAGAAGTTTAATTCACTAGGCTTACTTATAGCAGTTGTTAATGCGAGACATGGTAATCAAACAGCTGCTAAATTGCCTGCAGATGACATTGGATCACTAGAACCAAAGTTTTTACTTTTAAGGTATGCAAGAGTTCTCATACGAAATCTTTGGACAGATATAGGTCTTTGAAATGGTACCATGGAGGAAATGATAGATATTATTTACCACAGGGAACAACTGCCACTTGCATTACCAATTGCAGTGGTTGTGAAATTTGACAACACTTATGTTGGTCCAAGTACATTTTCAGATCAATCAAATTGTGTTCCCATTATTCCTACTACTGCTAAATCTGAAACATTAGGATCCAATGACAATGACAATAACAATCCACAAACCACAAGGTCTTACATTGTCAAAAACATAGGTAGACTTGGGAAAATCAGAAAAAGTTACAGACTTAGCTTATGTCGCTTTGTCAAGGGTTAAGAATTTACAAAATTTAATAGTGAATCCACTCACTCTTGAAAGACTCAATGCAGTTAAAAATTCTCAAAACTTTAAATATCGCATTGAAGAGGAGGAAAGATTGTCACTGCTGTTTAACCAAACATTGCAGAAAATAATCACTGATATATTTTGTTACAACGATTCTCATTGCACTTAATAATAACACATTTCATCAATCTCATTTTCAGATTTATATTCACAATTCAGATATATTTAACATGTCAGACCCGAAGAAACCGAGGATACTGTTTTTGTCACCAGCTGAGAAAAAGGAAGGTAACCTGTCTTCGCCTTCAAAATTAATCGGTACGTTTGGCGTTTTTTTAAATCTATTTCTTGTTTTATTGCTCTTATTGCTGTAACTTTTTTTTATTGTTATAAATTTATCTTTTTTTACTTTATTGCTACCATGTCTTATATTCATACATTTTGTGTACTCCATAGATCATACTGGCTATGTTATCGATGACTCAAAGATAAGTTCAAGCACAAGAGGAAATAGTTATTATGATGTCCAGTTGAGAACTTCACCACAAGCCATCAGCAAGATACGGATGATAACATCAAGCAGTTCAAGAAGACAGCTTTTTGTTGAAAAAAGGAACGAAGCTTAGCCAATTACACTATCTTCATTAACGCCTACTAAATATGGTATTTCATATTTTAATGTAAATAAAGGCAGTCGTGTTGCAGATGCAAGTGACATTTCATTTTCATTTGCCAAAGAGCCCACAGAAATAAAACGTATTGACTCAAAAAACTTGACTAAAGGCTCACTGCTGACAATAGTAGGAGAGGTCCATTGGACAAGCAAGGAATGCTTAAAACTAGTGTCAAATGTGCAGAAAAGGCTAAGAGAAGCCATCATAGCTGATGACACATGGCATTTGACCCTCTCTGTTTGGGAAAATGACATTGACGTCATCACTGAAAATAAAAAAACTTATGCTGAAAAATGTATCTCTCAGAGAGTACAAGGGTTTGAGGGTATCAACTACTATTCATTCCAAAATTGAAATAATGGATGAAAGAATTGAGGGCCTCAATTGGAACCAAGTCAAAGTGGCCATAAAATCATTTTTGTCAACAACAATAACAATATGCTGCCCAAATGTTATGTCTACCAAAGTCACCATTTACCCGATTTGCAGTGGTAGAGACAAACAGGGCAAGCCTTGCGGAAGGAAGGTCAACCCTATTCCAGGAGTAAAAATACTCAAATGTGACACATGCCTATCTTCAATGCTGTTGGCCAAGTGCATATGCGATTTAAATATTGAGGTGAGGTTGAAAACTTCCAGTTCAGATGTCACCGTCACCATTTTTTCCAGCACACTTCTCAAATATCTTGGATACGATCCAATAGCAATGTTCAAGAATGAAATAGAGAAATTGGAGGAATTGCTCCTCACAATGGAAAATGTTGATTTCACTTTCAACACAAAAAAAATTGTCACAGAAATCAAAGGTTCATTCTTCTGAAGCCTCGCCAAAAATCAGACTGAATCATGAATCAGACTGAGCCTTTGAAAGTGTTTTTAATAAAGCACTTTCATTGATAGATACTGAACATTTTTTACATTTTTTGTAAAATACTGATCAACAGTGCACAATATTTTTAGATTTTTTAATTATAAATATAATTAAATTCATCATAAACATTTATTACCCCAAAGCTAGGACCAAAACAATATCATAGATCTATCTTTATTGGTCTTGGTAAGGAGCCCAAAGTGCTCAATGAAGCAATCAACACTGTGTTTACTGAAGATCAGCTAGACATTGAGACAGGACCATTCACAATAAAGGAGTATTAAGAAGTTAACAAGAGAATATGCACCGGTAAGAGTCCTGGATCAGATGGAATCACACTAGAAGTACTCAAGTATTGCAATCTAGATGAGATCGTTCTAGATTATGGAAACAAGCTGCTACTGCACAGAGAGAAACCTGAACAGTGGTCTGAAATTGATATAATACCACTACCAAAGTCTGGCAATTGAAGTCTTACAGCTAACTATCGTGGGATCTCTCTTTTGTTGTCTTTTGTCGCAAAATTGGTTAATCGATTGATGCTCAACAGAATTCAACAAAAGCTGGACCCTCATCTGAGACCTAATCAGAATGGTTTACGACCAAATCGGTCAACAACATCTCATATCCTGGCATTGTGTAGAACCATTGAAGGAGTCAAGCGCAAAAATCTGCCAGCTGTGCTTCTGTTTGTAGACTTCAGCAAAGCATTTGATAGCGTGCACAGAGGAAAAATGATGAAGATAATAGCTCCATATGGCATACCGGAAGTTTTGCGTAAATCCATCACCACGTTTTACGAAGATACAAAAGCTCGAGTTCTATCTCCTGATGGTGAGACAGACTACTTTGATATTGTGGCAGGTGTACCGCAAGGAGATACTCTTGCTCCTTACCTGTTTGCAATTGTGATCGATTACATAATGAGAAATGCTGTTGATGATAAAGCTACTGACTTAGGTTTTACCATCTTCCCAAGAAGAAGCAGACGGGTCCAATCAGTAAATGTGACTGATCTCTGTTTTGCGGACGACATAGCACTTTTAGCAAATGAGCTTTTGAAAGCACAAGAACTTCTGCGGAGTGTTGAAATTGAAGCAGCCAAAGTTGGCTTACATGTTAACGCAAAGAAGACAGAGCTGATGCCGTTTAATCAAGAGAATGACAAAGTAATGATATTAATGATGTTAATGTCATGAAAGCACTTACTTGGTCAGCGTGTCACAAATTGAGCAAGATATAGATGTCAACACTGAAAAATGATCTGAAAGTAAGACTATTTGTGGCAACAGTAGAATCAGTTCTGCTTTACAACTGTAGCACCTGGACACTCATTAAACGGCTGACCAATTCCCTTGATGGTGTATACACAAGAATGCTCAGAATGGCTCTAAATGTATCGTGGAAAGCACACATGACCAATCAAGAACTTTACCGAGAACTACCACCTGTCAGTGCCAAGACCGCTATGCAACGTCTCAGATTGGCTGGTCACTGTGTCCGACACTGTTACTGTTACCGGTCACTGTTAACTGGTTTTGTGGGATCCTCTGCATGGCTTAACAGACCTAGGCGACATTAAGAATGTAATGATGGAGAGAAACCAGTGGAAAGACATCGTCAGATTTTCTCAATCGGGAGATCGTCCAAAGTGAAAGTTATTGGTAGAGAGCGTTGAAAACTGACCTCACAGTAGGGCATTATTTTTCAGTAATTAATACCTACTAGGTAACTACGAAATTCACATGTAGTAGCTTCAGACTACAATTTCTTTTTTATGGTATTTAAAATTATTTCTTACCTACAAAAAATGGCTATCCCTGGCCGTAGGATAGTAAAACATATAATAAAATTGGCATTGTCCTTTGGCCAATACCAAAAAACATTGCCTCGGGGAAACATTATTATAATCTAACTATGACTTAATAGCATTTTGCTTTTTTCTAACGCATCAGCTCTCTGTTGTCTTAAAATGTAGATTTGCTTTAGTTTTAATTTTTCTTACCCTATTTTTATTAAAAATTTATAACATATCATTTACAGTACACGTTTTTTTTTTGTGGATGAAATTTATCGAAAATTTACAAACATTTACGGAACATTGGTAGGCTGAACATCCACAATGTTCATAAGCTTATATTCGGAAGGAATTACAATCAAAATTGCACGGTATGAGTAAAATATCAAGCAAGAAGCATCTGCTCTCCACTTGAAGTGTATTTCTTATAGAGACGTGTACGGACTTTCAAATGTAAATATTTCTTATTTATTTTACTTTTCATCATAGCGTAAATTAGTTAATTAAAGTTTTTACACCATATTTTATTTAAACATGTATTTTAACATTTTATGATAATTAACATTTTTATGATATATATATGTTCCTCTGTTTTTATATATATATCTTTTTTCTGTTCCGTTCTATTTGCTTTTGCAATTTCTGCACTTCAAAGTGTCATTGAAAAGTATATTAGTTTCATATTTCCCTTCTCTCTTCATTCGTTCTCTGATTTTATTCCATACAGGACAGGGGAATCTCAGCTATAGCTATTTCTAATTTAGTTCTATTTCATTGAATTCATACCGAAAAAGTCACGAGGAAATATGAAAAATGCCATAAACTGGTTTCTGTGTACTCCCCCTTTGAAATGCAATTATTAAATAAGCTGTATGGAAGTCTTGGTTGCTAATGAATCAACCAAATACCAACAAGCATAGTCGCTAGCCGGCTAAACGGCAACCAAATTGTGATAGATAACACTAGTCTAGTCCGTCAAAAACACGCATACTTAAACTTTTCTTAAAAAATTCATTTAAAACTAGCAACAAAGAAAAGAATAGATTTCACACCTTAAACCACAAAGTTGAACTTTCTCTGTTTATTTTGAATTTATCAAATGCATTATTCTTTCAGATTTCAAACATCTCAAATTCTATTCTTTCGGATCGAAAAGGTATGAAACAGATTCTTTCAGATTGCAAACGCGTGAAATCCATTCTTTCAGATCGCAAATCGTACAGTAATTGGTACTATTTCATGGCGTGTCAAGTCAAATACCTGTCATGTCTTACCTGGAAATATATATATAATCTATGCAATATTTGGATAATTTTCGCCTCACCACATCACAATCTAACCATAAATCAATGAGCTCTTGACGCTAAAAGTTCCTCTATGTCTTCGACTGTTTTAGGACAATGTGCAGTCAACACATATCGTCCGTCTTCTGTTATGAGAATGTCATCTTCTATTCGAATGCCGATACCACGGTACCTAATAAAGAAAAAAAATTCAACAATAAATTTAACATTAAATTCTTTATTTACAGAACGCTACGTCAAACTAAACAAAAAAGTGCACCTGAGAGACAAACTAGAGAACTGAATACATTTAAAAAGAGGCTAAACTTGTCAACAAATTGAAACTTCAATAGTAACAAACGTTAATGTAACACGGTGTCCAAATTTAAACACATTGCTGCGATATTCTCAAATTCAAGAAGTTTAAAATTTTCAAAAACATTCATTCTTGCAAAATAATTCAAAATAAACACGCACCTTTCTGGTAAGTGATAAGCATGTTTTGGTATGTATAAGCCTGGTTCAACCGTGATCACCATTCCTGGTTGAAGAGGCAGTCCCCGGTGAATCAATGGAGTGTCATGGGTATCCATTCCAAGATAATGACCAATGTGATGAGGGCAGAATTCACTCACGGCCTGTAATGAACAAAACTAAATAAAAAAAGGCATTTCTGGTAACCCATTTCGAGGAATACAGTAAAACCCGCAAACAAGAACATCCTTTCTTAAAAAAACAGACTGATTATGTTCTAATGAAGATGGAATTCTTGCTGTTTTTAGGTTGAAGTTCTTATCTCAAGGGCCACTTATATCCTCATGGCTAAAATGAAAAGAAAGCTATACAGTACGTATAAAACTGTTACTTAACCATTCAAAACTGTTTGAGGTGTTTGGAATCAAACATTGTGAGTTTTTGCACACTACTGTTTGAAGACAATGCTTTCTGCGGCTTTCTGCCTTTTGCTTTTTTTGGCTCTGGTATCATCTGATAAGAAGATGCAAAGAACTCAATATGTTCTTGGTTTTTATCAGTGGGTAGCCTTTTCTAAAAAAAAGGTCTGTATGTTCCTATTCTCCTATCTTCTTGTTTGCAGGGTTTTACCGTGTTTCGAAAAGAGATACCTCCGGTAGCAGTTGTAGATAAAAAGGTAGATATGTTCTCACGATTCAAAATTTCATTTCAGTGAAACCAAACAGACCAGTACTGACCTTTTTGAAAACGAGATCAGTTAAATTCCGATCAATGAAGCCAATGCCTGAAAACAAATAAAAAATAATTACGGAAATGCCCGAGCAGCAGATTGTGTCAATCATTTTGTTGGCCCTTATTTAGGCTCATCTAACGCCGGCGCTTATTATTATTTTGGAAGGCCATGGTTAAACTCTCATAGACAAATCCATAACGCCGGCCTTTCTTGTGGGGGAGGACCAAAAAATAATCAAAATAACGCCCACACGGTACCAATTTAAATAAAACACCCATCAAATTTTACGATACACAACTTTGCCTTATCACAATCCTGAAGCAATCTTATATCTCTGTTAATTCATTGTTCGTTTATATAAAAACACGTTCGTCTCAGAGAGGTATACAAAATCACAACTAGCAAATAGCAAATAGCAAATACACTTACGCTGGAGTTCCGCTCCCAGTGTTGAAAGCATTCGTTGATGAAGTTGATCTAGCGATACACCGACTTTGCAATGCTAGAACAAATTATTGTTGATTAAATAGATAAACACTTGTATCAAGAATTGCTGTAATGAAACAATTCATAATATAAACAACAATTCACATATTTCTTGCACAACCATGCAATTCAATTCAACAAGAAGACAGTCAATAAAAAATATAAAGATGTGGCAAGTTTGTTGACCTATAGCCGCTTGACATCTAGCAAAGCCTAGATAGTGGTAAATACTGTATGTATTCATGTATAGAACATATCTAAGGAAAGGCAGAATGTAATTTATTATTTTGTCCTGTAACTTTCGTAATTGTTGCACTTATATGAGAATAAAAGAAAAAACACATTTAACATTAAAAACATTTAGCAAATATAACTTTAACCCTGAAAACATACTTTATGAATATGTTTTGGAAACATTTAATATCAAAAGCTTAATTTCGTACCTCGATACAATGAGTCTGCACTCTCAGTACGATTTCATACAATTGCTTCTGCTCCTCGGTGAATTTTCCATCCACAGGCCAAGTTCTTGAAATATCAGAAGCGTAGCCATTATATTCGCAGCCAGCGTCCATTAATACCATGTCACCTCCCCTGCAGAATCCGATAAAGATGTGATTGAAATGGAAGATTCGGAAGGCTAAAGGAAATTAGTTTCTGAAATTAGTTTTCACTCTATGTATATTTTCGTCACACAAGAAAGAAGAACGAAACAGAATTTAGATCAGCATTAGAGAAAATAGAAAGGCAGTTATTTCAATTGAGTTATTTTGGTAATATTTTGGCGATGTTTGTTGTTTAAAATTTGTTAGGAACAAGTCATGGCATCGCCAATAAGGTTTCTATGAAGAATACGGTCAATAATCGTCTTTTGGAATGCAGCAATGCCATTTCTCCTTTGTGTCAGTACTTGAAGTTCAAGTGTAAGCGCAAAATCCAATTTCGTTATAACATAAATTTTTTTCTCATTTTCAACCTTCACAATATATCTTTCAAAACAAATGCAAATCGCTTTGCTGTATAGCTCTATTGCCCCCCTATTGCTCCCTAAATCTTTTGCTTCACAAAAAAGTTCCTTTGCATTCAATCTGTGGCTATAATTAAGTCCCTTTTCTTGCCTGTTTGGAGTCTCCAGCTTTTTTCACAAAAACAAAAAACCTACTTTTAGTAACAAATTCTAATGCTTCGAAAAATCAAATTCAAAATTCTAATGCTTCAAAAAATCAAATTTCTCCTCCCTAATGTTAGGACAGGCATAACAAATTAAACGTTAAAGTTAAAGTTGGTGAACAGAGGCGAATTTCGTAACAATAGTGAAATTGACACACTAGTTTCATTGCGATTATCCCTCGAAAACAAAGCAAAACTCTCTCAAGTGGAAAACGAAAACAAACAATGTGGTGCAGGAGATGTTTTCATTTTCCAATTGAGAGAGTTTCGCTTTGTTCTCGAGAGACAATCGCTTTGAAACCAGTGTGTAAATTTCACTATTGTTACAAAATTCGCCTCTGTGAAGTTGGTGTAGACACCGTACCATGATTGAAATTAGTGATGTTTAGATCCAGGACGAGTGAGTAAACTAAAATGGGGAAACGTGTTCTTCCCATGAGGCACAAAAACGACGTGCTTATCCAATCCGCTATGTGGAATAGATTAGTTCTCGTTTTCCTTTGGGGAAAAAGGCTAAACACTCCGTGAAGAGAAAAGAAATTGGCTTAATTATAGCGACAGAAAAAATTGACCTTAAAAAGGCATCGATAGTGATAAAATGGAAAGTATGGCTCGTAAAAAAAAACCATTTTGCTACGAAATCACGTTTCTGAATAAATGTTTGTTTGCTTTGAGCTGGGCACATGCCAACGCCCGTATCATGAACAGGAAAGAATTTCGTAAAACAAAAGATTGCGGTTTCAAACATGACAATAAGACTTGCGATTTAAAAGAATAGATTTCACACTCTCTGAGTGAACACAATAAAATCAAAATGAACAAAGACAAATAAATTTTACAATTTCGTTTATTATGATTTGCTTGGCTGCGTTGAAAGGGTAAAATCCATTCTTTACGGTAACAAGTCGTATTGTCATGTTTGAAACAGCAATCTTTTGTTTTACTAAATCCCCTCCCCCCTATTCGTTTAATCTACAAAGAACTACAGTTGAACCAAACTATTTCGAACTCTCAAGAGGAATGAAATTCGTTCGAAATTAACACTGAAAACTCTCAAAGGATAAATAAAACAGTTTGAGTCAAGCAGGTTTTGTACGCACAAGACTATCAATTAAAAAGTTAATTTGAATGTAAATAATATAAATTGAAATCAACTTTGCACTTGCACTGAATCTAAACATTCTTAATAAAACTTCTAAGCCATCGAACAAAGCATGTGGGGACACAACACTTACCTCACAATTTGTGAATTGCTCACATAATGAAGTGTATTGGCTGATATTCCTGCTGCGACAACAGGAGGAAACGCTAATCGTTGAGCTCCTTGTATTTTGCATTCGTATTCAAGTACGGCGTGAAGAACGCTTTCTTCGACTCCTGCCTTTGTGCTCAACATCACCTGAACGACATTTCGTGAGTTTAGATTATGGTTAAATTAATAATAATGAAAAACTATGCTGAAACACGTTTCTAAAGTTGAAAGATAATAGAATTATAAACTCAAAATTTTTAAAGTACTTCGAGGTATTATTTATTTTTCCTTAAACCCAAAAATTTCTAATTTTGTAGTTATCTTTAAGCGAAAAACATTTATCTACCGATTTCAGAAAAATATTTAGGGCTGTTAAAGCTAATATTTTCGGTGGCCTTCTTTTTCGGAATTCGTGTTCTTTCTTCGGAATCTTCTGAAAACAGTAGGTTTGGAAGCTCTCTAAAACCTTCTGCACCTGAAAGCAGGTTTTCGAGAATTCAAGACTTCCTGGAAACTTGCCACAGTCACGAGGAGACAGGCCAACCCTTGAGGCCTGTGAACGATAGTCTCAAAATAAAATTTGGATTTTCAGAATTTTTGTTCTGTTCAAATTTTGGATTTGGTTTCTCGGAAATCTACCGTTTTCAGGATTTAGACTTGCTCAGTCTAAAATTGTTCTTAGGTGGAAAAGCAAAGGCAGATTTTGTAAATAAAAAGATTGCGGTTTCGAACCTGACAGTGCAATTTACAATTGAAAAGAATAGACTTCAAACCTTTGATTCATATCAGACTCAATTTAAAAATCTAGTCTTCAGGTTGGGATACTGCATTGTCATGCAGAGGTGTATATATCCAGGCGTAAATATTCTTCACAAATACTGCAATATTCTACTGGGGAAAAAGAATAAAGTTTCTCTTAAATTCTTCTCATTTCTCTCGAAAAAATTTCTCGGGAAAGGAAAGAAAAATGAAACCTAGCACCTTGGTGGGGAAAAATGGTGAACTATTGTGAAGAATATTTACTCTTGGCATATTCTTCAGTACTTAGTAGGATTTCCCTCGGGAAGGGTTATCGGAAAATTAAGGAAATATGGGAAAATTAAGGGAAAAGTTCTCCATAAGGCAGTATAAAAAAGAGATCTTCTGGAAAAAGCATATTTGCGTAACAGACCCGAATATTTCATTTTACAAAAGTCACCCTTGTTGAAAAGTCACCTACCCTAGAAACTGCTTTTGCACCAATCGCAGCCGACTTTTTCATCAATTTGACTTCAGCATCAGATTTCAGCAACCGTAAGATTTGGATGTTGTGACCAATAGAATGAATCGCTACAAAAAATGAAACAAATATGAAAAACAAAATATTGATATTAAAATAACAGTCTCACAGAGTTATTCACAGATTTATACGTGTTTCAAAACTTTACGTGTTTATAAAATAATTATTTTGGAATTTCAGCAGCAGAACAAAATGTTAATTACCAAAATCGGACAATCATTTCAAATAAATGAAAACAAACCAAATAAAACAAGTTACCGCTATAAAATATGAAAAAAATATTTCACAAACACCAATCAAAGAGAAATTTAGCCTAATTCAGATGCAGTGTCAGATTCGTGCCAGGATTTTTCTGGCATGGTATTGGTACGGCAAACTTGCTGTGCCGGGATTTTGGCTTGAGCTGAAATTCAAGGTTGATTCAAACATCGAGCCAATGCCGAGCCAGTGCCTTGCTGGAGCTATTTTTTTATAGCACGGCACAACTCTGGCACGGCGTCTGAATTAGGCCTAAATTACCTGAATTAACCCCCTTTCAACATTATCAATGGCAAACTATCTACTGCCAATGTCGCAATACCCCTATTTTACTGAAAAAGACTCTGTTTCTTTTCGAAAAAAGAGTTCTTTAAAAAAAAATTACGTAGCTTACAAAAATCTCACGAACACACGTCACACATCGGAAGAACAGAGGCAAATTTTGTAACAATAATGAAACTGACACGCCAAATTCAAAGTGATTATCCAATGAAGACGAAGCAAATTCCCTCAAACTAAAAATCAAAACAAAGGATTGACCACAGGTTGCTTGTCTCGATTTTCCAGTTGAGAGAATTCGCTGTGTGTCTGATGGATAATCGCTTTGAAATTGGCTTGTCAATTTCACTATTGTTATAAAATTTGCCTCTGTTCATCTAAAGAAAGGTGCTCCAGACCTTGCATGTCAATGATCTTTATTACTTTTACGTTATGATTTAAATATGTTCCGCTGGCGAGAAAGATTAAAGTTCGCAGCGATATCCACTACTATAGGGTTTTTTTCAGACTTGTGAAAAATCATGAGCCAAACAGTAATTAAATGTTTTTTAAATACAACGAAAATTGATACAAAATACACCCAAACTCCACCCATATCAAGAATAAAACAAACTTAAAAATACCTGGGAACTGAAACTTCTTGGAATTAAACAAGTTGACAAGATCGCTATGAATCTTTGGATTTGTAAAATTATCACTTAGATTGTACCAGAGGCAATGGGTATTCTTTCCGTATCTCTCGTTGATAACAGAAGTTAGTAAACTTGTTGGAAAAGCCTGTAAATAATTTCAACATAAAATTAAAAACATATTTTGATCCACCTTTTTCAGCTAACTTTGAATAACGCATGCGTCTGGAGACGACAACAGTCTATCATATAAATCCGAGAGTCGCACCTGCATACTTTGCTATTAAAGGCCCCCCATGGACTGTTAACGATCCCACAATGAGCTGAGATAACCAAATTTTGCAATTCTAAATAATTTTTTTCAAAGTTATAGTTTATAGCAATACAAAGATTTGAACCTTATAAGGGACTTTAACCTTTATAATTTAACAGTAAAAAATTTGGGAAAAGACAAGATTTTGTGCTAATGTCATTTTCACGTTCAATGTTCTCACTATTCATAAATCTTTACATCAATATAATTTTGACAACAATGTTGGTATAAATGCAAAAACTGGTTCTCGGACTGAACTACATTATAATATTTTACTAAACTTTTATCTAACTGAACTTAATTATAAATAAAGATTCGTGTACTCCTTCAGCTTACGTTCGCATATCAACTGGCCTATCGCATAGCTCAGATTACTTTCAGGGGACATTGAGTGAAACAAAAGAAATGATTATTTTACTAAAATATTGTAGTTTCGCTGGTTTCACTGAAAGAAACTGACAAGGCAAAAGAGCACGGAAGAAAAATTACTCGCAACTATCCCCTGTAGTTTTTAGTAGTTCAGAAGTTAAGTAGTTAAAAGTACCTCGTCAGCACCAAAAAAATTTACAGCCGCATCCAGTCCAGACACAGGCCCATCCCAAATTTCCCTGAAAAAACAATATTATTCGTAAACACTTATAAATATGACACAACCCTGACAGAGCTATATCACCAATTGATAGAACAATGCAAAACGTTACATTTGCCGGGGGGTAAATACATAGGCATTTTATACTAATTTGAGATAATTAGTCTAACATTTCCCTCAAAAAACAAAAAAATCAAGACTCATCTTTCTTACCTTTTTGGATCTTTAGGCTTCACAAATAACAGCATGTTATGATTTGGGAAAGAGAAACCGTCTTTTGATTCTGAAAAATTAAAATTAAAATTTTGTGATATAAAATGTACATTTTAACATAAATATAAATAAATTATTTGTATCTTTCTTCATAAAGATTTTTATCTATGTTTATTTAAATTGATTTACAAATATCTCCATCATATTGAAATATAAAGACCTGGTTTTGGGTTATCACAGGCTATCACAGATTCTATTTCATGACAGGGCAATGGTCTGAGTTTCGTCAGGGTACGCCTGTGACTTCAGTTCTGTATTATAAAGGTATATATTTTTTGTTTGCGGCATGCGTTTTATATGCTTTATAAATCTGTAATTTAGAGATTTTGAACATCATATATATATATGATTTTTATTTATAAACAACTGTACTGAAGTTCATACTATTTTCAATTATACTGTTTTCAATTACCCAGTATACTATGATTGTACACAA
>JAYJMH010028089.1:0-17734 GCA_036873815.1 Phacellophora camtschatica
AGAAAGTTATGCTCGGTTCTTCAAAAAGTTGAGAAAGTTCAGGGCTGGATCTTTGAAACCTAAGAAAGTTGAAAAATTTAGATATTCAAAATCTCAAAAGGACATTGCCGTGCGGATGATTATATTGTACCAGACGAAATAGACGGTGTCGAAATTATTTGTTTATGGCTAAAATTGCATAGTTAATTCAGTTCTGTTTGTTGGGTTTTCTTTGCATGACTAATTGCAATCTGTTTGTTGGGCTTTCTTCGATAGTTGATGTTATGACGTCAAGGGTTTTTTGGAGAAATATAGTTTTTTCATAGCATTTCATCTTTTCCATCACTGCGCACTTAAGAAAGTGTTAAGAAAGTTTTAGTGCTGAAATTAGGAAATAGCTAAGAAAGTCTGAAGGCTGGGCTGGAAAAAAAACTTTCTTATAAAAAAAAACGTGTAAACAAGGAGCAGCATACCTCCCTATGCTCGTTCAACATACCTTAAAATGTTTACTGCTTTTGGGTTTACTGAATGGAATATATTTAACATTGTAGGAAATTGATAGCCCAACTCAAATTATTGAATTTCAAACGCCAACTCAGAGGTTTATGACCTTTAAGGCAATAAGACAATACTGTATATATTAAGTATCATGTTATCTTTTGTTTATAGGCGGTGCCAATTTTGGCGTTGCCAGGATTTGAAGATAAGAGTCCCTGTAAACCGAGGAAAGTAGCACAACGTACTTTCGTGTCACAAGACATGCTTTCCTGTAACACAACATGCTTTCATATAGCACAACATGCTTTCATGTAGCACAACATACTTTCATGTAACAAAACATGCTTTTATGTAAAACAACATGCTTTCATGCAAAACATCATGCTTTCGTGTGGCAAAATTTGATTTCATGTACCACAACATGCTTTCGTGTGAAACAACATGCATTCGTATAAATAACATAACATGCTTTCATGTCACACAACATGCTTTCAAATTAAATGAATTACGAAAAGTTTAGATGCCATGAGTCTGGTATATCTGCCTCCACGACTATCACAATCGATGAATGCACGCTTGGGGCCTTGGGTCTATTGTGTAATTATAAAATGACCTTAAAAAATGAACAAGCAGTCAGATTCCATCGCCGTCAAATTGTTCACTTACTCTTTTTGGCGCCAGCAATCTGAACGGCCAAAATTCTCACCACGTGATAAAAAATCTATCTATTGTTTATTTTTCTAAATATACGAACGTTCAGACTTATTATCGTTAATATTTATAATCAGTGGGGGGTGACAGCTAACCGGTACGGGGCATTCGATACACGGTACACTGCGCGCTAAAAAACCACCCGGTAGGGTACAAACATAAACCGGTACGCGGTACGCGGTACGCTTATAAATGCACGGTATAGTTAGTTTTCCTACTCCACCAATATTAAGGGGCTTGGCCTTTAAAAGTTTAATGTGAGCTTGGCCCCCAGACCCCATACAACGTCGAGATCCACGCGCACCCATCCTCCGATTTCCTGGATCCGCTCCTGAGGACTGCATTGATGAAACTGTAATCGATTTTATTTCATAATCAGTTTGGAGGTACGTACTATGTTTGCAGTTTTCCTTTTTTCCCCCAAAAATTGTATCTTCTTTAATTGATTGATCGTTTCGAGGCACAAACAGACGTCATGGAAGCAAGAAATTTCACAGCTCTTGTATTTCTCACAATCTGGTCAGATATTTTCGGACTAGCGAGTTTTTTAAAAATGTTTTCATACTTCACCCATTTAACTTTTTATCCAGTCATAGATTACCTCGAGAGTTGCTTTATTAAAAGGTTACTACATATGTTAACTGTGTACTTCTTTCTTGGCTTGTTTAGGCCATTCACTTACTTATCTTTTTTTATTTCCGTATAATTTAATTTCTTAAACAATTAAAGTAAAAACATTTGTTCAAAGTGAAACGTTAAACGTTTGTAACTTAATTTTACCAGCCTAATAGGTCTAAAAATATCTTGAACTAGAAGGAAAATTTTTGCGACACATGCGCCTGTGCGAAAAACGGTACGCTGTCACAAATTTTGACCGGTGCACTCGTCAAGGAGGTGGTACACCGGTACATTGATCACAGCTGTCACCCCCTACTAATTAAATGTTTTAAACATAATATTCTTTTTCGAGACCTTAAATGTGTTTTCCTTTTGCAGGACAAGTGTATTCATTTATAAAAATCGTTGAACTTTTAAAGTAAAATTTCGGAAATAAAATTAATTAACAGCAGAACGGTTCGAATGCTAAAATTAGCCAAAAAGAAAAACATGCAGTTTACTTTACTTATTTCGGTATTATCCAAGCTGTTTATTTTCACATTAGCAGTTTACTGTTCACCATTGATACAAAAATAGTTTAGTTCAACATATAGATGGATCCCCATACTTTTGGTAAAACCATAGCGGAAAATTTCCGTCCTTGTTTTCAGTGTGATATATAAGCTGCATGAAACAATGATCACCAAAAGAATGCCTGTTTTTAATGCCTATTTTGATACCTTCTACTGATGTTGATAGTGCATCAGTCTTTGAATCTTCTATAAATGAAGTGTACACTATGTTCGACTTGAGCAAGAATGAGAAAACTGTTGGCTGATTTTCTTTAGCTTCGGTGTTCAATGCCATCTTTCGGGAATATTAGCTGCTTTTTCCTTCAAATCACTTTGCCTTTCCATAAGTATTTCAATCATGTCAAACACGCTAATGACATTGTTTGATAGCTGTACCAACAACAGACAGCTTTCGAAAGTTTGTTAAATGATTGTTTGGTTTGCTAAATGATTGTTTGAACGACAATGCAAATCAAGGGCGTTGATAAGAGAACAATGGTTTCTTTCTTCCATTGTTTTTTCCATTAGTCAAACTCAACCCCAATATGCTTTCGCTAAAATTGTCAGAGAACAATATAAACATTTCATTGTTGGCGTTGATAGGACTTGCAGAAAGCTGAGAGTCCCAAAAAGTTTCTGACAAAAATTCAAAACTCACAAATTTCTCTATAAATTCTGTCCCACAAAAAATATATCATTCCAATCCCCCCAAGCAGTGAAAACAGGTTACTTAAAAATCAATTAAAATACAAATAAAGGAGTGAAAACTGCATGCAACACTGAATAAAGCAGATCTAACATAATAACGTAGCCCTATCTCCATTTCGGAGCAGTTACTCTAAAACAGGATCTTGGTGCAGCAGTAACATAGGCAGATGCATAACATGATATTAGAATTCACTTATTATCCATTCAAGTAACAAATATAAACAAAACTGAACGCTGAGTACGAAGTCAAACATAAAGTATTTACTTCATTATACCAGTGAATTTTTCTCAAACCAACAAACATTTCTCACTCGCACAAAACAGTTATTGAAAATTTATTTAAATTGGTTAACGGCTTCAAAAAACAAATTTTGAGTAACCTCACTTTTTAAACCATTTTTAGCATTTTAATTCTGTTTTTAAAGAAATCCGTTGTTAAAAAGCAGTCAGATCATCATATATCATGAAACTGTATCAAGATAATTACTTTAGAGTGTCAACCTTTCTCCGAGCGGGAAGTTTGATTCTTAGAACCCTTTGTTTTCGTTTATTTCCTTTGTTTTCTTCGAAGTTCTTCCGGCAAGTGGTCGTGCGACAGTGATGCTTTCCTGGTTGTGCTTTAGACTTTAAGAAACAGAATAACCTTTGATAACAAGATTTAAACATTACTTTTCAATCAAGCTATACCAAAAAAACGTGCAACAACGTTTTTGGGAGACCGGTAAATGCGCAATAAGGCCTAATTCAGACCCCATGCCAGAGCCGTGATGTGCCAGGAAATTTCTGGCATGGCATTGGCACGGCAAACATGTTGTGCCAGGATTTTGGTTCGAACTGAAATTCAAGTTTCGTGCCAGTGCCAAGCTGGAACTATATTTTCTAGCATGGCACAACTCTGGCAAGGCGTCTGAATTAGGCGTAAACATACCTTTGTGATTTTGAATCTGCGCAGAAACGTTTGCTAGTAGTACTGTTTTCTCTTGGTTAATTCTTCTGAGCACTTTGTCCTCATCAAAAAAGCAAGTGCAAGTATAATTCTAACACCACGACGAAAATGCACTGAAAAACTGTAAACTTAAATTAAAATTAATTGAAATCTATAACAATTAGTAACGAAATACAAATGTTTGATTTTACAACTAAATCTAGGTAAGTAGCAAGATAAACTGCAGCTGCAAAGTTTTCACTAACTACGTAATGATAATAAAATAGATAAGACAGCAACAAATTCGCGCAATTTTACATTCGTTGGCTTTGACAATTGGCTAACTGGTTGGTTGGTGTAACATACAAAAGAAGAATCAAACACGACCTGCAGAAATAAATAACACGAATTTCAAAATGATTGAATGAAATGAATGAAAATCACACAGTGTAAAATAATAATATAGTTTAAAAATATAAAAATCTATTAAACTGCAACAAACAACCGCATAAATTAAAGAAAGAGTCTGCATACAGGCTACAAATGACGGGAAAATGCAGGTTTTAAATAGATTTTATCGTTGGACTTCTAAATTTAGAATATATGTCTGAAGCTACAAATTTGAGAAAAATGTAAATAAAATCTATTTCCTTCAAGTTGATAATAAATGCATTTTCAAATCCCCATTTTCAAATGATTAAAATATTGAAAATCTCCGAAGTTTGTATCATTTATGAGTCATTCTAAAAAATCATTCGTTTTTTTCTACCTGCCCTACAAGACAAAGCTTTCAGATTAACTTTGAAAACATAAATACTTACTTTCATAAAGACTTCGGACAATAAAAAAAAGACCCCGCTGAATTCGTGTACAAAAAATACAATAACCATGGATACTACACAAATTAACGCATATTTAGAAGTTTCAACTGCTTTTTGTAAAATACCATTTATGCACAAAATTAATTTTTGATTGGTATGATTATTTGATTTCACGTAATGTGATTGATTGATTGACTGACTGATTAATTGATTGGTTGATTAACATAAACCCTGTTTCAAAAAAGTTCCTTTGCAGATTGTTAAAAACTTCATTTCAATATGAAGAAAAAATTTACACAATGGGATAATTTTATCCTTCAACATTGAACATTTGACTGAAATTATTTACCCCCTCCTAACTTCTGTACTTTAAGCAACATTAAATAGCGCTAAAACGGTTTCAGGGGGTTAAACAACTATTCAATTACATTTATTATCAATTAACCAAAATTAATGAAATTAATGCTTCTTTAGAATTCCAAGTGAAAAAATTCTATTTCATGAATTACCACAAGAAGTCGATCAAACAGATGAGAAGTGTAAATGGCCAATCAAACTTCTTAGTCTCTGTTTTGAATTAGCAAACATTTATACTTCACATCTTTCTGATCGACTTTATGTAGTTGCATTGAATCGATTTTATGTAGTTGCATTGAATCGACTTTATGTAGAAGCATGGACGACTTTCCCAAAATCTTTTCAATTCATTTTGAAATATAAAGAAACACACTATTCTTATTTCTGTTTTGGGTGCCATCACAAGAAGATTGGGTCATGTCTCTTTCTGCGTTACAGTAAAAACCCGCATATAATAAACCAAATTTTTGATCCATGGTATTGTTTTGTGAACAATAGGCTATTGTTTTAATTATTGTTCTGTCTAAAAAATCGGTCTGGAGGTTCTTAAAAGTGGGTTTCTTACATGCTAGTTTTTATTGTATTTTTATGGACTATTATTAACAAACAAAATAGCCCAGCAAACAGCGGTAATTTCTCTAGGTCCACCCCATATCTGTGAAGCAAATATGCAATCATAAAAAAACTAATAACTTACCTGGTATTCAGATTTTTGAGAACGTTGATTTGTTCATTGCATTCTTCCTCAAGATTGACTGCCTTTTGTTTAAATTCATTCAACTCGATTCCTTCTACGTAAAAATGATCATCTAATTGTTCACACAAATTTGAAACAAAGTCTACATCTGGTTTTATTGTCAACAAATTTGTAAGCAGTTCCTGGAAGAAGAAAAAACCATTATCGCAAAGAAAAATCTTGGCAAGAAATATTCACATTTAGAAGGTGCAAAACAAGATATAAATATGAAACAAGATTTTATAAATAAAATATGTACTAACAATCCTCAAGCTTGGCCAAGTGGTTAGAGCAGGGAGCACAGGAGGCAAAACGCACAGCTACTCAGCTTCTTAAGTGTGATGCGCATTTGATCAATTCGCTGGATTTTACGAGCATGGCGGACAATGAGTGGATCAGTTGAGTGGATATTTGCTTGGATTTCTCTTCATACTTATTTATTTTACTTCCAAGAATGTTTAGTTGGGCGTAGGGCAATGATTTTCTCAATTTCAATAGCAGATACATATTTTCTTTGCTAACATTAACGGGCCTAAATAGGCCTGGCCGGGCCGCCCGAGCAGTAATTGTAGGGGGGTTTTGTTTTGATTGGGCTGGTCTGGTTTGGCGATCGTTCGGAATTAGACACGCTTGTTGTAATACGACAAAGTTCAACTATTTCCCCGATCGATCAAAGATAGATAACTCACAGTACATCAAATGCATGGTTTTAAGGTTGTTGTTGGCCAACGTTTTCTAGATATTGAAGTATTTCTAGATATTAAAATTTTGTGAAGGTTTTAAGATTCGCTATTTATGATTAGGCTGCCTAGTAATGCACCACAGATCTGAATCCCAATTATAACGCATTTCACCTCCTGCGATGCAAGCAAACACAAAACAATATATATATATATACAAATATAAAACAAAAATGTAGAAAATATATAACATATATACAAATTTTAGAATAAGAAACGTAAAAATTTCTTCTGACCTGATAAATATGTTGTCTCTTATGCAAATTAAGTTTTTCTGAATTGTTATTCAAATCATTTGTTGTAAATTTTTCAGCACCAAGTAATGTTCTTTCAAATAGTCTCATTTTCGAATCAAGCAATTGATAAAGGCTATCTGTAATTCTATTGAAAAAACACAATTTGATACAAAGCAAAAATGACATGAAAACATAAGAATATAGAGCAATACTGGTTAAGATATACCGGGAGACTTAAATGAACGTTAAAAGTTTGCAGGCTTATACCACGTGACCCAAAAACTATCTCCGTTTGCAGGGCTGTAGTTCAAAATCAGTGACGCTACAAATTTTAAATTGTAATCAAAGCGAGGTCCGAAGCGCAAACTTAGAGTTTGGGATAACTACCAGTCATCCACGACTGTTTACTTGTCCAAAACTGGAAGTTAAAATTGCCTTTGTACGTGAGCTTTCAAGTCAATTTAAAGGAATGACGTTCATTTCCAGTCTAAGTTTTGACATTAACACAGCATGCTTGCTCCTATATTGACTTGGGAGCAAGGGAGCTTGATCAGTGAATCATTTTAAATTTTAAACTCCCAAGTCACCATTAAAACGAGTATGTTTTTGTAATGTCAAAATATGGACTGAAAATAAATGATGTTTCTTCAAATTCACTTGAAAGCTCGTGGATCAAGGGTAATTTCAATTTTACGAGTTTACAGGTAAACGTGGTTGCAGATGAATGGCTGATATCTTAAAATCTAAGTTTGCCCTTCGGACCTCGCTGTGAGTCAAATTGTATATTTTTAGCCTCGCTGTTTTCGAGTTAAAGCCCTGCAAACGGGGATAGCTTTTTGGGGGTAACCTGTTATTGATTGATTAATCTTCATAACGGAATCAATATGTAATTAAATTGACGAATAAATAACACAGGTAAATAAAAAGTTGAAATTTATCAATCGCTCGGTTTACCTATCTTCAATATAAAGACGACCAATGAAGTTAATGAGGAAAGTAGTCTATGCTTACAAAAATTCAAATAAATAGTTTATTAGTTGTGTTTAGTAGTTTAAAAAATGTTTATCAGTTGTGCATAACAATGATCAAAAACATTGTGCATGCATGACACTAATAAAAAACCAACAGAAGTGTAATTTGAAGTATTTCTTCACCTGTTTTTAGATTCTGCAACATCCGCTCCTAAATCTACAAATGATTCAATCATGCCTCGAATATTTGTCGATACAACTTCTTCATCTTCGTCGGATAAAATTGCCAAAGCTTCACCTCCCTCCTCCCCAGTCCGGATAGCTTCAATTTTCGATTCCAACTGTCGCAGCTCATCAATATAATCCTAATAAAGATACAAATACGATGCATAAACTTTTCGGAAGCACTAGCTTCATTTTCAATGTTGGTGAAATCCCCATAAGTAGAGTCTTTTAGGTCTCTTGGGAGAGAAAGAACCTTTTTCAAAGAGGCAAGAATAAGCATTCCCAGATGAAACACAGGAATAGCCTCGAGACAAGGTTCTATTTTCGAAAAGGTATATCATGGAGAGTCCAATGGTTTTTGTTTTGGTATAATCTTGAGCTCGCGATGATCTTTGATCTATGATCTATGATCTTTGTGAATATAGAGCCGATTCTAGAGACATTTGTTGCAACCTTTAAGTTGCTGTTTCTGGATTGGAGATATGTCACACTTGTGTAGTTTGCTGTTGTACGTTTCTCATTATTTTCAATAAAACAAGGACATTTTTTTAGCATTATATGAATAGAATACTAGAAAGACTAAAAAAAACGTTCGCCTGTTAAAAATATTATTCGACCAATCATAAAGTTTTCGTTTTTGAGAGTGGTATAAATTAACTTTTAAAGTGCTACATATTTCAGTAATGCTTTTAATTTCGCAAAATTTGACATTCTTATAGGTTACCAAATTAGATATCATATCCAATATTGCTCTATTATTGTCTCTTCACATGAGTGAAAATATCATAGGGGATTGTTATTTAAATATGATAAATTACTATAAATTTCAAAAATATACTTCTGGACAGAAATTACATTATTTTGTACGTAAAAAGCATCATTTTCGAATACATTTTATTCAAATGCAAATAATTACATTTATTAGTCTACTTTTTACAGTTTTACTTTCAGATTTTTTGATGACAGAATAGCATCGGTCAGTCTACTTGTTTGTGAGCACACCGAGCAGATCGTAAACAGGCTAAGCTTGCGATGACATAGCGTTTTAGATTCTTGATACAATAATCATGAACTATCGGGGGGTGGGTGTTATCTTACTCGACAAAACAAATATCCACGTGTAATCTTTCAGAGCCTCGTTATCATACCTATATACTGCTCCTCCTCCATTTGCCCATGCAAGCTTACACCCCTGCACGCTTTCCTCAGCTCCTAACAATACATCATAAGACTCTTTCTAGTTCTCTCGCTTATGATGCCAAATACATCCAGAAATATTAAAAGTAAATAAACAGTTAGTAAGCTTATACCTGAAAGCAGGAGTATTGATTCCAAACTATTGGCAAGTCATCTGAAATATCTGAAAATTCTTGAAGTCTTTCTTTGCATCGAAATAACTCATCATCTGCCTTTTTGATAGGAGAGTCAATGAAATTCAAAAGAAGTTCACGTAGCCTGCAAAAATTTGGAGAAACAAGAATTAACAAAACAAGATTGAAAACAATAATCATGATTTCAAAATTTCACCATACCTAAACAATCAAAGAGACACAAAAACGCAAAACACTACAACATGTCCCACAGAGTGTCCCTATGTTTCTCAAAGACATGCTTGCTCAAAATATTTAAGCTTGTTGTATTGTGATATCAGCAATAATTCATTAAAATGGAGCTAATAACTCTCTAATATTAAACCTACGAGGAAATAAACTGTCAAAATTCAAGTGAAGGGAAGTGAAAATAATTATTTCAAAATTATACCAGTTTTCACAAAAATATAAGCTGTCATCAAGACACCCGGTAAATTGCTTTTGTTTTTTTCAAGTTATTGATCATTACGTACCTTCCCTGCCTTGCAGACGTCTTATCAAAAATCATTTGCCATATTTTCTTCAGAGATTCTAAATCATTATACAAAGGTTCTACTTCCTCTTCCGCAATCAAATTCCCAGAAATTAGCGATTCAATTTGAACAACAAGTTCTCCAACTCGAACCTGATGAGGTTGAAGTACGTCAATGAAGTTCTGAAAAATAAGTCAATTAAATTAAATAAATTTAAAAGTTGTAAAACAGGGTAAATAAACTGTTCTCAAATTTTATAAATACAAAAAAATTACCGATTTGTATGTTAAAAACATTTTGGAGAATAAATCAATTCGTCTCTTCATACCATTGAAATATTTGTAGGTGTTATGTTCTACTTCTGTGGCAGATCAAAAATTTGTGAAAGCTGAGTAACTAAACAGGATAGAATCTGCACACAGAGCCCAAGAGTCCCCTACATTTTTTTAGATTAAGAGCCCAGACTAAAACGTGTTAAAATGAAACCCCCATTACAGTGAAACCTCACACTGCCAACAACAGACACCAAAAAATAACAGACATATGCTTTCGTCCCAAAATTTCACTGGGTCCAATATTTGTAAAATAATGATATCTCAACACAACGGACACTTTTCTGCAACGGACGGTAACACTGGTCCTACAGGTGTCCGTTATATGGAGGTTCCATTATGTATTTGTAAATTTAATCCGCCTCCTGGTGCATTTTCAAATTGGCTTAAAGTTGTTTCTGGAGATGACTGAATCTTGCGATATATACTCGGAGGAGCTTTTTTGTGATGCATACCAAAACTCGGAGCTTTTCTGACTAATTATACTAATTCCGATGTCACTCGGGGAAGAACTTGCTTGGTAGCATCCTCTTCCCTGTTACATCGGAATAAATATAAGGAGGCTCCGATCAATAAGTAGTCAAAGAGGCTCCGATCAATAAGTAATCAAAGAGGCTCCGATCAATAAGTAGTCAAAGAAGCTCCGATCAGATTTCGACCCATGGCCCCAAAAAGAATTAATACGGCTCTGTCTGCACAGTTGTAATGCAAATTTTTCAGCATTCACTTTCGGTATTTAAATACTTTGTTATTAATACATTGTTATTAAATATATAGTTATTCAAACAATAACAAATATGAAAACACTTACAATTAATTCAGAATATTGCTGAATAGCGTCCTCATGGTTCCTTTTATCTGACAGATCCTTTGCATTGTCAAAAAATCCTTCACAATTTTTCAGAAATTGCATCTCAACGTCAATATAAGATTTCAGTTCATTAATCTCTTCAAGAGTTACAGTTTCATCCTGAAATGTGTCCAAAATATTCAGTTAGAATTGAAAATATCTTGAATAAATTAATTGCTATCAAAAACTATAATGTGACGTGAACAAAAATATATTCTCCTTAGCCTATATGCAACGTTGTAAAACATTTTTACAATTCAAACAAAAAAACATAGAAAATATTAATGAAAAATCACAAAGTCTAAGTAAGCTTTTGTAAAATCAAATAAACCTCAAAAAAAGAAAATAATATGATTGAATTAAACGATTGTGAGGTATGAATTAAACGATTACGAGGTCAGTGCTGGAAAATATTCGGACTGCAGCTTTAGACTAGCTACACCAGTCCCTACTATTTCGCTTAGCTTTAGCTTGTTTTCGACAAAGCGACTGTTGTAGCCAGTCTACTGCAGCTTAATGAAGGCTTAATTATATGGCATTCAAAAATAATATCGACTTTTGTGGCCTAGGTCTAAACAAAGAAGCCCATTCCTTGTCATTGGTTTCTCAGGCAACGCCGGTCAACAAAAACGGCTGTTACCAACGAATTAAGAAGCAATCAAATTGCTCAGTTGCTGGGCCAAAAAGCCGTATTTTCAAATGCCATTTGATAAATATTTTTACCGTTTTTGGTTCAAGTTCTCTTAACTTTTCGTACAGCATGCTGAGATATAAAACAACCAATCGACTGTCGATCATTTCTCTTTGAAAATCTACAAATAAAGAAAGCAAATTTAAATCATGCTTTGATATTAATATGTCATGTTATCATGCTGTCATGTGTCATGCTGTCAATCAAATTGAATAAAATAGTCTACAGGGGTAAGATGGATATGCTGGGGGTGAAATGAATAGTGCAGTATTTTCTTATTTTAAAGCTACAGTAGGTGGCATATTTAGCGGTTTAATGTAAGTAGTTATCAGTATTACTCTGATAGCTTGTAATTTTGGTCTGACATAGTCTGGAAAAATACGTTTTCAATTTTTTGGTGGCTTTATTTCAGTCTGGCCGATTTTCAATTTTCCTGTTCTTGTTAGCGGGGTTTTACTGTAGTTCCGATGGTTGTAGCTCAAAAATATTTGTAAATTTGGCTTTTGATGACAATTATCAACATTGGATGCATTTGTATTTACACATTACCCATCTTATCCCAAGCCTACCTAATCTTACCAGTGCAAAACCCTAACCATCCAGTTAATTTTGATTATGGCTGAAGCGATCCATTTAAAAGTGAAAAATAAAATTTAAAATGAATTTCGTTTACGTTTGTAATACCAAGTAAGTAAAAAAAAACTGGGGGAGGGGGGGCATCCATATAGTACGTATGCACTATGGAGGAGAGGGTAAACCAAAAGCGTACGTTATTGTGAGATAGGGGTTAGGAATAGGGGTTAAAAAATTGCTAAATTAGAGAGTATGTATTTTATGGATGCCTGCAAATTCTCTTCTTTGCTTCGGTGTTTTAATTTACTTCGGTCAAACGTGACATTCAGTTCATAGTAAAGTCAGTTTTACGGCCGCAAAGCATCACTGTTAGCAACAAGTCATTAACATACAATTTAAGATAAAATTAAAATAATAAAACTGAGAATAACTTGCCCGATGGTTCCAAAAGCCTATGAACACCAAACGAATTCTCTGCGATAGTGAACGCATGTTCCAGGTTTTCCAATGGTGATTTTGAAAGTAGACTTTTGTACATGAATAGATTTGGTCTAAGAGAAAGATTGCCTTTATGTAAATTCAAATGAACATGCTAACTGATAACACTAATTTTCTAGTGTGAATTTTCTCCAAACAAAACACAAAGAAGAGAGGGGCTTTTAGGGGTACCAAAAACAGCAACAAACAAAAACCGCAACAAACCAAGAAACCACGAAATCGCAAGTACAAAATTCCAAAACAGAAACTGAACTTTGGGCGGAAACGATTCGTTTTTTAATTGAAAACGTTTTTGATACTATATCAAAGAAAACTCAAACAAGTATGAAAGTGTGAGTTGGCCGACCACCAGGTCAAAGGCGACCCTAACGTTAATTTTTCCTTTGCAGCTTCTGGTTCATGGAGGGAAGTGCAAAACTCTATTTCTTTCAGGCAGCATCGCAAGGAAATTGCAAAAGGCAAAACAACAGGAAGAAATAAAATTACAAAGAGAAAACAACGACACGATTCAATTATTATGGTAGGAAATTATCCGCAACTACTGTCTTGGCGTCCGAATTCCCATCCGAATTCCCACAAACATTCTTATGAAAAACCAATCAAAGTTCGAAAAGGGCTGACCTAGAAAAGAAAGAAAGAACAAACCAACATTAAGTACCAGGGTAAAGCAGAATGATGACATTGGACCTAAAAATATCATTCTGGTGTAGTTCAGTGTAGAACTAGAACATATTATGTGAAGGTTAATAATATGAAATAAAAAAAACACACATACTTGTATCTGTGCAAGAGGGCATTAAATGCTAGGCCATCTTTCCAACTTGTAGAAAAATTTTTTATATTAACACCTTCGTATCTGAAAAAAATTATATATTTACATAAAGATATATAGCAGTTCTTTGTATTAATACAATAATAATGCTAAAAAAATTGTCCTCGTTTTATTGAAAATAATGAGAAAGTAGAGCAGGGCATATGTTATATCCTGATGAACTTTTACTATATTTTGTTTCGAATACAGAAATTCCTATCATATTGCTCTATGAAATTTTATAATATTGCTCCCATAAGATTTCACATTACAAAAACTATTTGAGGGGCTTGAGGAATAGCTCCTGAAACAATTTAATTTTTCCTTTGAAATATGTTTTGTATTTGAGAAATTCTGTGTAGTCTTTGAACGAACATTGAAAGAAAGAACTTGAGAACTGAAATGCATTGTATTAATTTCTTTGTCGATATAAAGCATTGAGTATTAACAAAGAGACCTCTAGTTTGAGATTTTGATAAAATTATTGGTGAAAATACAACGAATTTTGAAGACTTTGGTAAAAATACAACAAACTGTTAGTTAATATTTCTAGATTCATATTCGTAAAACCGTACTCGTAACCGTAACCGTATTCGTAAAACCGTATTCGTAATCGTAATCATATCGGTATCCGTAACCTTAACCATATTCGTATTCGTGACCGTAACCGTAACCGTAACCGTAACCGTAACCGTAACACAAAACAACATTTTAAAACAAATGAAACAAAAACAATTAATTATTTATATTATGTGAGTATTAAAATTATTTACACAAACAATCTGGAATTCGTAAAAAACTCACTCTTCCAAAATATGATTACACCATTCAATCATTGCTTTTTCGGCATCTTTTTCACCCAAAGATGTGTTTCTTTGGCCTTTAAAAATATCAGCAAGTGCACCTTGAATCTGCAAAAATATACTGTTATGTTATTTACGTGTTTAAATAATTACAATCAGAATCGCGGTAATCCTGGTTGTTTTGGGATGATTTTTAAATTCCATATCAATGAGTGGATTATTAAATTCTAGCCAAAATATCAGAATTATAAAAGGACTATTTTCTCCAAAAAAATGGTAAGTAAAATCAGAAAAAGTGTAGTACCTGGAATTTGTAAATAATACTCCATATAAGACCAAGAGTAGGGATTGGAAGTCCATCAACGATATCTGTGTTTCCAATATTTACAAGCTTTATCTGAAATCAAAATCAAAAAAATTATATCACATAAGCATCTAAATTACACTGCTAAAAAAGTTGCAGAGCAGATGTTTTCAACAAAAGTTGCGGAGAAGAGGTTTTCATGTTTTCAAAGAGCAGATGTTTTCGTGCTTTCATCGTATGCATTATAACAACTTTAAAATGTATTTAAACAAGATTTTGTAGTGTAACTTTAGCAATGAAGGTTAAAATCAATTTGATAAGATTATTTATCAAAGCAGGGCAATTAAGTGGATGAAAATTCTGAGGTGTCTAATTCAAATACATTTGATATTGACTCTTCCCAAGATGGAAGCAAAATTCGTCTTGGACTCAAACTTTAAATTTCCCTTCTTATTAATGTGCCTACCTTGTCAAAATATCAAATAATCGCTTATTCACAGTTAATAACGTGATATGGGGTGGGGGTCATTATTTAGGGGACATCATTTGAGTTTTAAGGCAGTTACTTTAGACTCTATCAAAAACTTGCATTAAAATTTCGAGCAGGTGGTAAGCTCTAATCGCCCAGATCAGAAAAGCATTGCTTGCATTCCTGGGTTCTACTTAAATAAGCAAATTACATTCATGTAATTCTTCATAATTATCCCTTGCTCACCTGCGAAAATCAGCATTAAGCGCAGAATACAACTAATGTACGGAAGTAAGAAAGCAAGTCTTGATGCAATAAAACGATTTCCATGAATTTTTAGTAAACAGCGGTCACTAAATTTCAAAGAATATTGTTTATATTTGCATAGTAGAGGATTTCTTAGAAGCATAATTTAATGTCAATGATTATCGCAGTAATTCTTCAGCCTCGTTTTTAATATGAGAACAGGCAGTTAACTAAATTTTGATCTCAAAAGCAACAGAATAACCAACCAAGGTGAGACAAGATTCGTCAATTAGAGTTGAATTATTTTATTGACAATTACTGAAATCTATGAAATATATGAATCTAAGAGTTTCTAACAAAGGAGGAGCTGTCAAAGATACGATCAACAAAAACACACATTAAAGATCGAAAACTTCGCAAACAAAACAAACTTACGAAATTCTTATCAGACAAGACACGACACCTGCTGAACAATTCAAAGGACACATTTAAACATTATACGGAAATGTAACAATCATCTTTACTTCATTCAGTTAAAATTCTAGTGATAAAACCTCAAGAGATAAAACAAACAAACGCAGAGAAAATAATATCCATGATTGCACATTTCAACAGAGCATTTGCTTAAACAATAAACACAACACAAGGACTACAAGAAGTCAATCAAAGAAACACTGCTATGAACTAAACATGGCCGATCTTTGCATTCTAAGTTCCAAAGCACCATTCCAACTTTCCTATTTCACCTCCTTCACTTCGGCAGTACTTGCAGTTATAATTACAACAGGAAATATCCTAATCATTTCAGCAGTGATGCGAGATCCATATAAACAACTTAGAACTCCATTTGCGTTTTTTCTATGCAATGTTGCAATAAGCGATTTAATGGTGGGAATAGTTGCGATGCCTGTTTCGGCACATTTTCACTATAAAGAAGCAACACAGCTTGTCGACATACCGCAAATTATGTTACATCATCTCACGTATTTCGTTTCAGCATCTGCAAGCTTGTTTAGCATGGCCGCAATGTGCTTTGACAGATACTACACATTCATGTCCCCTTCGATGCATCGCCGTAAACTTAAGTTACGACATTCTTTGGTGATTTTTATTTGCATTTGGGTCCTGGCTGGAGGATTTTCAAGCTTGTACTTTTTCACCGGTTACGTTACATTGCTTGTAGTTTTCTTGAATGTTTCGTTAGTATCGTCTTTCGGAATCACGCTCGTAACATACTTAAAGATTTTGCGCAACGTGCAAACATTAACTAAAGAGTTAAATAGCATGAGTCAAAAAGACAAAAAAAGAAGCAAGATAATTTCACGAGAACGCAAAGTTACGCGTGTCTTCGTGTCGATAATGATAACATTTATGTGTATTTATGCACCAGCGTTGGTATTCATTTACATCCTGCAGTTTTGTATCTCCTGCGGTTGTAACGCGAGGCATGTTTTTCGTGATCTAGTGTTCCTGTTGGTTTCGGCTGGAAGCGCGGCAAATTCTATTGTGTGCATCGTAAAATTTACGATGATTCGAAAATCACTTTGGGTGCTGGTCAAGTGCAAAAACGTAATGGTGCACGCAGACAGTAATTCTATATTTTCTGAAAATGATGAAGAGCAAGATAAATCAATTAATAATTTGGAATGTTCAGATATTGAAAATCAAGATGGCTTACTTCAGGAATCGGGTGTAATCAAGCTGAATTATGCAAACCTCCTTGATAATCAAGAAAATCCTCCTCGTAATACACAGCACAGTGAGCAACTTCTAAACGAAGATACCCCCGCCAATATAATCTAATGCAGATGAATATTAAATAAAAAGAGCAAAAACAGAACAAAAGAGTCCAAAAAACTTTTGGAATTTCATGGAAAACAAAATCCGTTCATAACTAAAACGGTTTAAATCTGTAAAAAATACACAGCTGACATGAAATCATCCACAAAGTATGAATGCATAAATCAAGCTAGCTTTGAATACTTTCTTCATCTTTTCCAGATTAAAACAACAAAAAACTGTTGACGTAAGAGCTTGACAAGAATACCTCTACGTGAATACTTTACATGGATAAGCTACAAACCAGTTCGAGCTAACCGATAGTTCAAGTTAAGTGACTTCTAGACTTGCTCATAGTGCATTTCATTAAATCATTAAAAAATGAAAGAGAAATAAAAAACAAGATCTCTGCGGAGGAAAATCTTCTCGACTTGTCAAGAAAACGACAAAAGAAAACTG